>VXBS01008418.1:115048-168613 GCA_013400255.1 Sitta europaea | reverse complement strand
TTTTTTTTTTTTTTTTTTTTGTCTAGTGTAATTCTATATAAATTAATGAAGCAGTTATGAGATTAAATACAGCATTATTGACTTCTCTGACATAGAAAATATGCATTATTTGTATTAAATACTATGTACTTCAGTTGAAAAAACTACATGGAGAATTTGCAGTGTAATTAATAATAAGTATTATCTAAAATGCCATTGATTAGACTTTATACTTCTGTGAGGCTTTTTTTCCCCCATGGTTGTCACTGTTGGGGGTTAGGTCTCTTTTCTTTTTTTCCTTCTTACCTATAGAATTTTTCCCATAGATTGCTAAGAAACACTGGTTGCTGGGCACTTGTGGGTGCTTGATAAAACAAAGAGGTGGCCAAGCCCAGGGGGAAGGAGGACATCTGGTGGCATTTTCTCTGATTCGGGGAGTTTTTCTCTCCAAGGGACACAGATACCGCGGGAATATGAGGCAGGTAAAGGACGGGGGCTGGCCCAGCTGGGCTCTCTCACTTTCTGGCATCAGAGGGGACGGCAGTCTCAGCCCTGCGGGACCAAGCACCGCCTGCTCGTGTACCCCGGGAATTCTGAACCTGGCCTCTCCCTTCCCTGCTGGCAGCCGGGCCGCCGCTGCCCCGGCCCCGCTGCTCCTTCGCTTTAGCTCTGGGTTTCTCCACGCCATAGTCCGCACCCCCTGCCTTGCCGGGACATTTCTGCAGCTCCAGCCACCACTGCCGAGCTTCTGAGACATCTCACCCAGCACCCCGGGATTTCTGCTCATTCCTGCCAGAATAAAATAATTTAAACTCTACTCTGTCCAATGTTTCATATGTAAAAACCAGAAGGAAGATAGATACAGACCACAGACCTTTGTTGATAATTTTGTATCAATACAGCAGAACGAAGTTCACTGGTTAAGAAAACAAGAATAAAGAAAGAAGATATCCCAATTTATCAAACAAGTAGGAAGAAATTTCAGAATGTAATAATACACCATATATAGAGCATACATTGGATCAGTACTGAGTAATTGATATCTTTTACTCATTTTGGTGTAAACAGTTGGATAATCATTTTACTATTAAAAACCCGAAACAAAATTAAGTCAAAAAAATCAGCAAGGCTTTTAAAAGCTAATACTGATTTTGGGCACAGTTGTTTAACTACCTGATTTTCAGAGAGCAGGTATCTTCTGCAGGAAAAAGGAGAAAAGGGGAAGAAAAGATAATCAATCTTAATACACCTACATGAATTCCCAAATGTTGAAGTGCCATAATTCTTTTTCATTTTCTACGCTAAGGAGAGTTTCCTGGAATTTTTATTTTTCTGAAAGGCTGCTGAAGGAAATTTCACCAAATTTAGTTTTGGGTGGTACATGGAACATAGAACTAGAAGTTCTCAGGAAGGAAATGATCAGATTCTGTGGGTCCATACTAGTAAAAATCTACACCTAAATGGTAATGAACAATAACTAACTAATTTAATAGTACAGCTTTCCACCTACAAAGTTAGGGACTCAGCTCTATGCCAGGAATATCAATCTCTTACCAACAGGACAGCCTTAGACTAGGAATCAAGTGGTTGTGAGACGTGAACTTAAGGACCACTTTGATCCAGTTTGCTAAATTTTGCTCTGCTGTATTGTAATCCAAAGGGATAGGAATATTATTCATTCCAGATATCAGTGTAACTACCAATACTCTCAATTGACAAAACTTAGAGAATCAGGAAAACATATAAAGTAGCATATGTACATATATAAATACTACTTAATTTCAGTTTACCATGCTGTTCTCTAAAAAGACCAAGATACTCTGCTTTCCTGAAATTTTTGTCTCACTTAGATCAATATCCAACAGCTGATGTCAGAGAAAAGGTTTGTTTGTAAAGTATGTCAGTAGAAATTACTATTATCTCAGTACACTTAAGTTTAGCAGCTAAGCATGTTGAAATATCTCTGAAACACAGCAATTCTATAGATGATATCACATTATCAATTGAAATAGTGATTTTCTGTCTAATGATACAATTGTACCTTAAATGGTATCAAGCTGGGAATGCTGGAAGGGTTCATTTTGTTAATGATAATTCTAATAAATAAATAAATAAATTTAAATAAATAATTAAATAATTAAAATCAGCCAATTATTGCAGATGAGAGTGGCTTTCAGAATCTTACATAGGATCATAAGATACTTATTGTAGTCCATGGCTGTAGTGAAATCTTTGCATGTGGAATAACTGACTGAGTCTTATGGCAACAAAAGTTCCTAGAAAAATTATGACTACAGAAGGGAAACCAACTTAGACATCTGCAAGAAGCCATCCTTTTTCTTATTAATGTAATTCTGTGTCCTCAAAAAAGTTTCAAGGTGTTATAGACCCAAATACCTACTGAATAGAAAGTGAGTACTTAACTGCCATGTGCTGTGGATGCTTTTAAAAAAGCAAAAATCTTCATTAATTTAGCCCTTTCCTCCCCTTGTACTCAAGACTGACTCAGAAATAATTCTTCTTAATCCCAGACACATGAATCTGCATATGCCTCCTCTTCCCACTTCCTCCTCATCCCTGTAAGGAACCACAAGTGAAATTGCCTAGATTGAAGAAGGCCAAACAAAGTTGGCCCTGAGGTCTGAACAGTATTTCTCCTCCAAAGGCAGTCAGTACTATTATTGTATTTAGTACCACAGATTGATAAAAGTAGCTCAGGGAATTTTTGGTCATGCACTCAGCTCCTTCAGACTCCAGAAGGGAGAATTAAAACTCAGTGCCATATTGGTGCATTTTCATGTTGGTTCTGTGTTGCTAAACTTAGTAAGTGGTCCAAATAAACATTTTTTCCTGACTGTCTCACTAAAATCCCAACAGTGTTTGTCTGGGATGCCCTATGTTTTCAAGTAACCTGTCGTAAATGAAAACAGAGACAATTTGAGTGAAATATTATACAGTTCATCTCTGCCTACCCTTCTTCAGGTAACATGTGAAACTTAGTTGCCACGACAAGAAAGTGCTAGAAAGTGAAGGCACACATTTAGAGACAGAATTCTAAACTTTGTGAGTGTCCTAGTTAATAAATTGTCTACTAGAGAATGTGTCTACTAGAGAAGGCAGGAGCCTCCCTTAGAATAAGAAATCTAACACACCCCCATCTCTGAACTGCTATTATTTTTGAAATTAAGGGGGTCTCAGGCAAAGATATGAGGACAGGAATAGCAGTTCTTTACTAGTGAGAATAACAAGGCATACAGAGTAACAACATAAAAAATATTTTATGTTTATGTTCATTATCACTATGATGGTGTAAATCTGCAAGTAATTTTAAGTCTATAATAAGGTTTGGTGTGCACTCTGTGCTTTCCTGTTTGTTTAAGGTGTGAAATAGCACAGTGGGATATTCTGAGTGTTTCTTATCCGTGTGAATTAAGGTTCTTATACCTTTAAGTATAATTTTGTTTGTCACAGAAATATGCAAAACTAATTCTGCAAGCAATATTTTTCAAGTGCTGGCATATCCTGATGAAGAAGCCAATGAGCTTCCACTAAAGTAAAGTAATTTAAAACAGTTCATAGGGCAATTCAATTATGAATCAAGACAAAAATTATTATTGATATCTCTCTGAACAGATCTCAGTATCTATCTTTGGTGATTCATTCATTCTTTCTCTCGCCCTTTTTTTTTTAAATAAAAAAGGGAGAGATGGACCAGTGAAGTAAAAAGGGAAGATATCATGTAAGAAGATTTTGGAAAGAAAAGTCTCAACTTTCCCTATTTTAATTAACCTACTTAACAATAAAGCAGGTTATAAAAGAAGTCAGGAAAGAGTTTTTAGTAGGAATAGGACAAGGGTAATTTTGTGATAGGAAAACGGTAACGGTTTTAAACGAAAAGAGAGTTGTTTCAAAGTAGATAAGAGCAAGCAGGTTTTTTATGTGATATGAAGAAGGAGTCTGTGGTCTACAAGTTTTGTGACAGTATTTGTGTTCTTGATGATACTGTACAAGCTAAAACCCAAGCAAACCCAACCTCTCACTTTGTAATTTGCCATTAAACTCAGTGCTTGAGCATGCACACCATCTTTTGGAGAAAACGCTATTTTGTTTGTAAGCTAAAGAATTTAGATTCCTGTGTCTTCCCTAAGCAATTAATGAGACCCTGATGCCAGGATACTGTGTTGTTTTTGTATGAATCAAACAGTAATTGAATAAAAACTGATTATTATATCAAGAAATGAATCACAGGCTAAAGTTCTTGGGGGACAGGATGTTTTATCAATTTCAGTCCTCTGAAATTGTGTATTTTCAGAATCATAATAAATATTCAATTAATATATAAAATAATTAATATTAGAAGTATTTTGCATATGCCTTACCACCCTCCTATTTTTGTTTTTATGAACCTGGAATTACTGTTGGCAAAAATACCAAGAATAAGTGGAAAAAACTTGAAAGGAGATCAAGATTACAAAAGCTTAGAAAAATAAATAAGAAACTACATAGATGAGGAAAAGAAAGATTACAGCTGAAAGTATGTAATTGTCTGTGTGACTGCCTTTGGGAATACCTGCTGATACACTGTTCACACAGTGGGCTGTACTTTTCATGTGTTTTATATGCTACCTAAATTCTAATTTGTGTCATGGAGCTCCTTAGATGAATTTATACTGATGGTTAATATCTTGTGTTTCACTTTCATCAAATCAAACTCTTCAAAATTTATTTCCCATGTTTTTTCACATACAAACCATTGTCAATAGTTATTTTCCTTCATGAAATGAAACAAATTTTCTAACACCCTTTAGGGCTCCCATGGAAGTGTTTCTTTACTGCATTAATTCCAGGATCACATCTCAGATTGCAGCCTCCTTCTAGCTGTGAAACCCACCCGCATGGTGGGCTTTTCTAAGACACTAGATTTTGCCTTGGCTAATCATTCTGACTATATATATATGAATATGTATTTTTATTCCATTTTCTAATATCATGGTGAAAGCTCTCAGACTCACCACTGGAAATCTCCACATTTAGCTCTGTTATGTGTTGGTGGTGAGTTTGGGGTTTTTTAAACAGAGCACTGATGTGAGTACATGAAGTTTTTTCAGCTAAATTCAGACACACTGTCTTTACTTTTCTGCTTTATTTTTGATATCCTTTATCTTTAAAATTAAGAGATAAGAGGGGTTGTATTTTGTACAGTGTTTTGAATGAGCAATGTAGTTCAAATGGGTACAAATGTGGGCCTGGAAGTTACTCCCATATTAAAAATCTGATTTTAGAAAGGAAAGCTGGCTTATAACACTGCTTTACAATATTGACAAAGCTTTCTATTTGTCAAATGCCCTTCATTAAGACGGCAAACTTTCTCTGCTTTGGATATAGTCCATTTCTGAGACTTTTTCAGGTAACAGTAAAAGCAAAAAGAAAAGGCAATTTTATTCTTGCTAACCTATTGCAAACAGGTGTTCAGGTTTGTGTAGATGAACCACAGTGCTTTTGATTTTGCAATGACCTCTCATTTGATTTAAGGAGCAAATTGAATCCAATCTTTTTCACTATGTTGTGTGATAGTACAGGGAATATTCCAATGTCAGAGTTATAAAGGAACTTCGTACAAGATTTTTTTTTTAATATAACCTTGTTGTATCCTGCATAAATTGTCTCATCAGGACCATTCCTTTGGAACATTTTCTGCAATTTATTAAATAATATTCTTATGTAATTTTTTAGTGAGGAGAAAAATTTTAAGACTGCCTTTGGCAGCAGTCATCATGCACATACAACTGCATTAGAGCATACTAGAAATGTTTATTTGTATCTTTATTTCTGTTTTATGCTTTTGTTAACTTGTTCTGCATCTGTAGAAAATTTAAAGTCAATCAAGAAATATTAATTTCATTTAAGAATTTGTGGCTGTAGGTGCCATATCAATCCCACTATGGTAAGTGAGCAGAAGCCACAGCAATCATCTTAAAATCTAATTGGGAAGAAGACTTTTAAGTATATTTAGCATGTTGCATTTTGATGAGAAGTAATGTACACAAGTTGGAACACAGGAAATTCTGACTAGACATGAGGAAACAAATGAGAGTTGTTCAATATTGTTACAGATTGCCTAGAGAGCACATGGGATTTCCAGCCCTGGCAAAGTTCAAGTCTGGATTAGATACTGGAATATTCTGATTTAATTAAACCTGCTGAGAGCACGAGGTTGAACTACATGATCACATGAGATTACTTCCAGCAAAAATTATTCCAGTGCAGCTGATCTTAGAAGCCAAACAGATACATTTCTTTTCCTCATAAACTTGATAGTTTTCTTCTCAGTACAGTAGCTTAGTTTTGAGGTTAATAGTTTGAGGCATTCATTAATATTTAAGTTTTTTTGCTCAAGAAATACATTTATCAATTACAAGAACTAAACAAAGTGCAGACACTGTGCACAGGAGAACTCCTTTNGTAGCAAATAAACAGATTGTACCTGGCCAGCTCATGACCTCTCATCTAAAGAAGAGTTTGCAAGGCCTGAAATTTTTTTTTCTACTGGAATACTGCCTACAGCAAAAGAGTGCTTTGATGCCCTCTGTATCTACTCAGAATTCTTAGAATAATAGGAAAGCCTGAGTGTTACTAAATGGTATTACAAGGATCAGGGCTTCCTGGTAAGTCCTATTTTTAATAACATCTACAAGATACATGAGTCTACAAGAACCAACCTTTTAACAGCTACCATTGTTAACAATGAAATCCACTTGTAAAATGAACTTTTAAAACACTCATATTACAGTTAAATGGCAAGACAAAATCTACCATAACACTCCAAGATAAAACTTCACATCTTTGTTTAATTCAATACTAGTGAATAGCTTTCATTTGCTCCAACTGCAAACCTGGCTCAAGCACACTGCTACTAAGTTGTGAAGTACTTTCACACTTTTAACCTCAACCTCCATTGCAAGGTTATTTCAAATTAAGGTCATGACTTTATTTTATAAAAACATATTAATAAAATGAGAAAAGCATTATTTTCCATTGTTATTGTCTTCAAGTCTTTCAGTAAGAGTGGAAAACATGATTTTTATCAATAGAAGAAAGTATCTTGCAGATTAAAAAATAGAAATGGAAAAAACTCCCCAAACATCAATTTATCAAAGTTTATTGGCTGTCCATAAATCCAACAGCGGGTCAGTATCTTGACAGCTGTATCAATATCATGCCAGTTTTAGGGATAAAATATCCAGTGAGGGTAAGCAAGATAAAATCTTTAAATAGAAAACTATGTATCCTGAGTCAAGTCTCCTACATTATACAGAGAAACCTGCCAAGAGTCTGTGAAGGAATCTTCTAGTCTTCTGCCTAGCAAGCTCAACAGTTTCAGACTTTAGTTCAGATTTTACTCAGTTTTCACAGAATAAAAGAATTCTGAAATAGAAAAAGATGTATGAAAAATAAAGGATCTGGGACTACCATAATGAAAAAGATAAGAAATGCCAGAACTTCAACAAGGGGAAGAGCAAAGTCCTTAATCCTGGGGAAGAACAACCCTGTGCACAACTATGTGCTTGGGGCTGCNCGCATGGTGGGCTTTTCTAAGACACTAGATTTCGCCTTGGCTAATCATTCTGACTATATATATATGAATATGTATTTTTATTCCATTTTCTAATATCATGGTGAAAGCTCTCAGACTCACCACTGGAAATCTCCACATTTAGCTCTGTTATGTGTTGGTGGTGAGTTTGGGGTTTTTTAAACAGAGCACTGATGTGAGTACATGAAGTTTTTTCAGCTAAATTCAGACACACTGTCTTTACTTTTCTGCTTTATTTTTGATATCCTTTATCTTTAAAATTAAGAGATAAGAGGGGTTGTATTTTGTACAGTGTTTTGAATGAGCAATGTAGTTCAAATGGGTACAAATGTGGGCCTGGAAGTTACTCCCATATTAAAAATCTGATTTTAGAAAGGAAAGCTGGCTTATAACACTGCTTTACAATATTGACAAAGCTTTCTATTTGTCAAATGCCCTTCATTAAGACGGCAAACTTTCTCTGCTTTGGATATAGTCCATTTCTGAGACTTTTTCAGGTAACAGTAAAAGCAAAAAGAAAAGGCAATTTTATTCTTGCTAACCTATTGCAAACAGGTGTTCAGGTTTGTGTAGATGAACCACAGTGCTTTTGATTTTGCAATGACCTCTCATTTGATTTAAGGAGCAAATTGAATCCAATCTTTTTCACTATGTTGTGTGATAGTACAGGGAATATTCCAATGTCAGAGTTATAAAGGAACTTCGTACAAGATTTTTTTTTTAATATAACCTTGTTGTATCCTGCATAAATTGTCTCATCAGGACCATTCCTTTGGAACATTTTCTGCAATTTATTAAATAATATTCTTATGTAATTTTTTAGTGAGGAGAAAAATTTTAAGACTGCCTTTGGCAGCAGTCATCATGCACATACAACTGCATTAGAGCATACTAGAAATGTTTATTTGTATCTTTATTTCTGTTTTATGCTTTTGTTAACTTGTTCTGCATCTGTAGAAAATTTAAAGTCAATCAAGAAATATTAATTTCATTTAAGAATTTGTGGCTGTAGGTGCCATATCAATCCCACTATGGTAAGTGAGCAGAAGCCACAGCAATCATCTTAAAATCTAATTGGGAAGAAGACTTTTAAGTATATTTAGCATGTTGCATTTTGATGAGAAGTAATGTACACAAGTTGGAACACAGGAAATTCTGACTAGACATGAGGAAACAAATGAGAGTTGTTCAATATTGTTACAGATTGCCTAGAGAGCACATGGGATTTCCAGCCCTGGCAAAGTTCAAGTCTGGATTAGATACTGGAATATTCTGATTTAATTAAACCTGCTGAGAGCACGAGGTTGAACTACATGATCACATGAGATTACTTCCAGCAAAAATTATTCCAGTGCAGCTGATCTTAGAAGCCAAACAGATACATTTCTTTTCCTCATAAACTTGATAGTTTTCTTCTCAGTACAGTAGCTTAGTTTTGAGGTTAATAGTTTGAGGCATTCATTAATATTTAAGTTTTTTTGCTCAAGAAATACATTTATCAATTACAAGAACTAAACAAAGTGCAGACACTGTGCACAGGAGAACTCCTTTCCATTGGCTGCCCGTAGGGTTAGTTGCATCACTTTTTTATATGACTCTGCTATAGACCTGTTTATTTATGCTACTTTTGCATGCTACAAGGCAAGCCTCAAAACAGTTCCCATGAAAAGAAAATAAGAGGAAATCCTATCCCTGCTGGGAAGATGAACAAGAAAGATATCAAACAAAAATCAGTGAAAAACAGACAGCTTGTTTGATAAGTAAACTAAGACATTGAAAACAAGAAAATCTTTCCCTTTAGAAGGATAGGAAATTTACAGGATAGGATCCCAGCTAAACCTAAATTTTGGAAATAAATAATACCTTGAATTTTATTTTTTTATAATAATACAGCGGCTTATAAAGGGGGGAGGAACTCGGGGTAGGGTCTAACTTGGGACCAGTTAGGGATAGGCGGGGGACGGCTCTCTAACTTAGTGACATGTAGGGGAACAAACCCAAATAAAGTGGGGGGGAAAGCGGGAATTCCATCCAATCACTCTGTGATCTTGTTAGAACCTTCCAGGCTGAAGGAGAGGTCTCAGAGTGACAGGCAGGGTCTGGGGGTTACATAACTCAAGACTGACAGATAACAGTAACCGGGGTGATGATTCAAATAGGGAAAGAACATAGGGGATGCATAGAACAAACCATATAACAATATAATAATTCCAAAAACTTAAAAAACACACTGCTACAGTAAACATTTTTCATCTTGNTCAATAGAAGAAAGTATCTTGCAGATTAAAAAATAGAAATGGAAAAAACTCCCCAAACATCAATTTATCAAAGTTTATTGGCTGTCCATAAATCCAACAGCGGGTCAGTATCTTGACAGCTGTATCAATATCATGCCAGTTTTAGGGATAAAATATCCAGTGAGGGTAAGCAAGATAAAATCTTTAAATAGAAAACTATGTATCCTGAGTCAAGTCTCCTACATTATACAGAGAAACCTGCCAAGAGTCTGTGAAGGAATCTTCTAGTCTTCTGCCTAGCAAGCTCAACAGTTTCAGACTTTAGTTCAGATTTTACTCAGTTTTCACAGAATAAAAGAATTCTGAAATAGAAAAAGATGTATGAAAAATAAAGGATCTGGGACTACCATAATGAAAAAGATAAGAAATGCCAGAACTTCAACAAGGGGAAGAGCAAAGTCCTTAATCCTGGGGAAGAACAACCCTGTGCACAACTATGTGCTTGGGGCTGCCCAGCTGCAAAGCAGCTTGGCAAAAAAAAACTAACACAAAGAAGGCTAATGGTATCCTGTGCTCTGTTAAACCAGGTATTGCCAGCAGTTTGAGGGAGGTGTTCCTTTCCATCTACCCAACACTGGTGAGGACACAGCCTGGAGTATTTTGTCCTGTTCTGGGCTCGCCAGTACAAGACAGACATGGACATATTGAAGAGAGTCCAGTGAAGGGCCAGAAAGATAATTAAGGGACTGGACCTCTTGTACTTCCAGCTACTACGTAAGGTTATAATTTACCCCTAGTCTAATGAAATATATTTCTATTGTGGTTCTCAATTCACATTCTTCATGTGAATCAGGAAGCATTCTGCAAAAAGAGAAGTCTCAAACCAACTTTGTCTGGAAAGCTACCTTCCTAAAAGATCCAGATAGGACATTATACGTGAAGTACTAAAATCATATTCAAAGTCTCCATGTTCTTTTACTTTGAAATTTCCAATATTTTCTAATTGCACATTTTGGCAGTGTGGGTTTGTTTTGGAATTTATATACACAAAAAGCACTTCATCTTTCTAAAAGTTCCTGTCTCATTAGATGCTTTGTATTTTCCCCCTTATGACTGAATGAATTTATTTTGTTTCTTTGTCTTATGTTCATTGTGAAAAAAAATGATGCTGTGGATGGGATAGAGAAAGCAAAAACTTTGGACTTTTACAGTGAAATTCTAAATTTCACTAATTATAGTGTCAATCACACTAAAGTATAATTATTTACATAGGAAACTAGTTTTTAATGTGAGAATTCATTCATAGTGTTTACTAGTACTAGCCTCAGGACAAAAGACTGTTACACAGATTTTAAGATATTCTTCTATGATCCTATTATTCAAAGGAAACAAATACTTCATGAGCCCCTTTTAGTACATATAGACAAATTAATTTTTTTTAAATTAACATTCATGGCTAAAAGGAAAAAAAAAAGTAAACCTAAAGATTACAATAAAATTTTCCAATATTTGATTATTTTCTGGTGGGATAAACTACCACTTGGTTTGAGGAAGACTTTGGTTAGACACCTGTGCATGTTAGCAGAGTCAGCAAATTTGTATTCCAAAATCAATGCTAGATCTCTTTAGCCAATAAAGATTAAGTGAAGAATTCCCATTGTTTATTGTTTCTTTGGTCTGCATGTCTTAACTGAATATGATGCAAATTACTAGCGAGTTAGCTATTGGTTTTAAATTTCATTATATTGATTATTCCATATGGGCGTATTAATTTAATAAGAATACTTGAATAATCTTATGGCTAAGTTTGAATATTTGAATATTTAGCTAAGTGCTTTCTCCAATAAGTAGCATATTGCAACACTGGTATCTGTATCAATGATATATATCTTGCTGGTGCCTGGGAGCCAAATTAGTATATGCCTCTACTGAATTTGGACATGCAGTTATTGAGAGTAAGAGCTGTATACAAGTTGATCAAAGGGTAATAGAGAGAAGAGTGTATTTTGTGTGTATTTTCAAGGTTGAAAAAAGTATTAAGACCAGAAGTTTGTTGGGAATATATGAAAGACATACTTCAATGTGCTGCCTTAATTTAAGCCTCTGTTTCTTCGCTAGGCTTCTCTTAATCCATTTTTAGTTGAAGAAGTAATTTGGTAAACTGATACTGTGTCTGCATGATTTCTGCCTTGGCTAGCCCTGGCACAGCTGCAGCGAGGGCACGGCTCAGTAGCGAGACGAACTTTGTCAAACCTGTAGGTCTTGGCTTGTCTGTGGGCAGTGAGGGACGATGGCAGCACAGAAAGAGGGAAACTTCTCTTGAGGTTAAACCACTGACTTTATTTGCCCCACTATGGGGACAGCCTCAGTCAAAGGTGGCAGCTCAGGCAAAGCTCTCCAAGCACCTGAATACAGCGGCTTATAAAGGGGGGAGGAACTCGGGGTAGGGTCTAACTTGGGACCAATTAGGGATAGAAAGGGGATGACTCTCTAACTTAGTGACATGTAGGGGAACAAACCCAAATAGAGTGGGGGGGAAAGCGGGAATTCCATCCAATCACTCTGTGATCTTAGAACCTTCCAGGCTGAAGGAGAGGTCTCAGAGTGACAGGCAGGGTCTGGGGGTTACATAACTCAAGATTGACAGATAACAGTAACCGGGGTGATGATTCAAATAGGGAAAGAACATAGGGGATGCATAGAACAAACCATATAACAATATAATAATTCCAAAAACTTAAAAAACACACTGCTACAGTAAACATTTTTCATCTTGTTCTGTCTCTGTTTGCAGACCAAACTTTTATCTGTCAATATTATCACAATGTAATGTATACCCCTTTCTGGCTCTATTATTCATCTGGTTTTATATGGATCATTATTTTCATAGAGCATGAAAACACAGACAACTGTGAGGAAACTGATAGAAGCTGGAAGCAATGAAGGGTAGAATATCTCATAATGAATAGGCATACTTTAAAAGCATATTCATATGTGCTTTTTGCATTAAGCTATCTTTAAAATGTAATGATGTAGTTCAATCATCAGATATTAATCTGATGGAAAAGAGATATAAACTATGTGCTTGATCCTGCAAACCAATCAGGAGTGGATAACGTCCTCTCTGAATAATTAGAGTGTCATTATCGTAGTTGTTGGGAAGAATCCGTACAAGAAGCCAGGGTTAGGAGGAGTAATGGTGATCTTCCCCCTGCCCTACCATTTTTACTTCAAGGAAGACAAATCCTAGGGACTATATATTCTTGTTTCTGACCTGTTTGCAAAGAAACTCACCATTTTTCAAGTCAAAGAAGCAGTTTAATAGGAAAATTACAGTAAAGTCAATAGTACAGAAACACTGGCTTAAACTGACAAAGCTGGGGTACAACTTGACACCCTGTTGGTCAGGGTGGTGGTAGCAGTTCAATTAAATGGTGGTTGCAGTCAAGTTGGGATGATGGATGTTGTCTTGTCAAAAATGGTGGTCTTGTGGAAAGATCTTGTCCTTCTTGGAAGGTCCAGTGGTGGTGGTCAAGGGCTCTTGTTCTCTGGGTATCCAGCGATGGTCCCAAGCCCCAGATCATACACATATTCATACAGGAATGTCTAGTACCTCCCCCAGGGTAGGGATTTCACAATGGGATGATGTAATTCTATGAGTCATTCTTGGGAATCCTTGATGGCCCATTAGCAGAGACAATGCCCTCAGAGAGAGTGGTGCTGCTTGTCTCAGTTTAGAGACAAGTTTAGGAAAAAATCACTCTAGAATGAGTGTTTCCACTAAAGTAAAGGTTTCAGCAATCCCTTCCTGTGGAGANTGACAGATAACAGTAACCGGGGTGATGATTCAAATAGGGAAAGAACATAGGGGATGCATAGAACAAACCATATAACAATATAATAATTCCAAAAACTTAAAAAACACACTGCTACAGTAAACATTTTTCATCTTGTTCTGTCTCTGTTTGCAGACCAAACTTTTATCTGTCAATATTATCACAATGTAATGTATACCCCTTTCTGGCTCTATTATTCATCTGGTTTTATATGGACCATTATTTTCATAGAGCATGAAAACACAGACAACTGTGAAGAAACTGATAGAAGCTGGAAGCAATGAAGGGAAGAATATCTCATAATGAATAGGCATACTTTAAAAGCATATTCATATGTGCTTTTTGCATTAAGCTATCTTTAAAATGTAATGATGTAGTTCAATCATCAGATATTAATCTGATGGAAAAGAGATATAAACTATGTGCTTGATCCTGCAAACCAATCAGGAGTGGATAACGTCCTCTCTGAATAATTAGAGTGTCATTATCGTAGTTGTTGGGAAGAATCCGTACAAGAAGCCAGGGTTAGGAGGAGTAATGGTGATCTTCCCCCTGCCCTACCATTTTTACTTCAAGGAAGACAAATCCTAGGGACTATATATTCTTGTTTCTGACCTGTTTGCAAAGAAACTCACCATTTTTCAAGTCAAAGAAGCAGTTTAATAGGAAAATTACAGTAAAGTCAATAGTACAGAAACACTGGCTTAAACTGACAAAGCTGGGGTACAACTTGACACCCTGTTGGTCAGGGTGGTGGTAGCAGTTCAATTAAATGGTGGTTGCAGTCAAGTTGGGATGATGGATGTTGTCTTGTCAAAAATGGTGGTCTTGTGGAAAGATCTTGTCCTTCTTGGAAGGTCCAGTGGTGGTGGTCAAGGGCTCTTGTTCTCTGGGTATCCAGCGATGGTCCCAAGCCCCAGATCATACACATATTCATACAGGAATGTCTAGTACCTTCCCCAGGGTAGGGATTTCACAATGGGATGATGTAATTCTATGAGTCATTCTTGGGAATCCTTGATGGCCCATTGGCAGAGACAATGCCCTCAGAGAGAGTGGTGCTGCTTGTCTCAGTTTAGAGACAAGTTTAGGAAAAAATCACTCTAGAATGAGTGTTTCCACTAAAGTAAAGGTTTCAGCAATCCCTTCCTGTGGAGAAGAAATGAATATTAGTAGATGAAAGTGAAAAACCCCAACCATTTATTGATAAATGGAATGCCAACACAGCACAGAAAAAGAATGACTAATGCTAATGGCATTGAATAGTCAGAACCTTACCTCCACCCCACACACACACCCACACTGGAACAGTAAAACCCCCAGAGTGCCAGGGAAATTAAAAAAAAACCAGCCAGCCATTTGGCAGGGAGAAACAAAATTGTGCTGGCTTCTGTCTCAGGGAAGGAAAAAACCTCAAAAGGTTCATGCGCAGCTTGGGCAAAACCTGAAGGAAATTTGGTGAATCATATTGGTCTCCTCTTCACAGCAGATGAACCTGGTGGACTTCGGTGTCCTTTTTCTTGTTGGTTCAGCCTTTCTGAGTTCTGTGCTGGGATGGAGAAGCCCCTCAGCTCCCCGCCAGTCCCCAACTGATTTGTCTCCCATCAATTGCTCTCTCTGATCTCAGACCAAAACCAAACTGAACAGGTCAGGAAAAAAACACAAAACCAAAACAAAATACCGAAGGATTGCTGTGGCAGTCTCCCAGGCCAGGGAAAGGAAAAAAAAGCCTTCTTGACTAAGCTAACAAAATCCCAAGCTAGCTAAACGACAAAGTAATGCAGTCCTCAGAGCACCACAGACACCTGAGAGTGAGGCTTTGAAAAAGCCTGTGCCAGACTCTCAGGGCTCTCCCGCTCCCCACTCTGGTCCCACCTTTAAAGCTACAGCATCTCTGGGCATAGAACAGATGATCAGGGAATAAAGTGTCATTATCAAATCACCCTAAGACATGGCTGCTTCCCCAAGGGGTGTTATCATGGTTGAGTCATGGTGAAGATAAAGAAACACAGCTCCACCCCTCTTAACTGTTCATCAGAAAGTATTGTATATGATGGTAGAACAAATGCTTTGGTTACACCCCATATTATAATACTGGGGTGTAAAATAAAAAAAAATTAAAAATTTGGTTACCTATACCAACCAAAGACCAGAAGACAAGCTCAGAGCTTAACAATAAAAACAAATCATTTGAAGTGGCAATGAAAAATGGTTTGAATCTTCTGAGTAAACATGAAAGTTAGGAAAATGTTTTCTGTTCTGGCCTATGAATTGCTCTCAAAGAAAGATTTTATGCATTAACATAAATCTACATTCTTTTCAGGATCATTTCTTTCTTATGTAGTTCTCTTTTTCTGATTCTCAGCTGATTCTCAGCTCTATCAGTCTTTTTCCTGTACATGTCTTGAAACTGTCTGAAAAGGTTATGATCCTAGAATCAGTAAGATTTTGAAAGCTTCCACTGTGTTTGTAGCAAGGGTGGGAAATATTCCTTTTTATTCTATGCAGTTCTTTGTGAATGGGATTAGTACATTAGGAAATTGTGGATAAGGGCATTATGTGGGCCAACTGACTATTAGGTATTAAAGGCTGAAGTTCATCTGTCCAAGGACATTAAGGATAATGTAAAAAGCTTCTATAGGTATGTTGACAATAAAGAAAAGGCTAAGGAAAAATGTGGGTCCTCTCAGAACATTTATGAGAGACGTGGTTATCAAGGACATGAGGACTGAGGTACTCAGTGACATTTTTCCATCAGTCTTCACAGCACATGCTCCAGTCACGCTGCAGAAGGAAAAGAGAGAAACTAGGAGAAGGAAGAACGTCTCACTCTAGGAGAAGATCAGGTTCAAAAACATCTAGGAACCTGAAGGTGCACAATCCATTGAACCTGATAGATTCATCCATGGATCCTCAGGGAACACTCCAAGGATGTAGCTAAGCCACATCACATTTAAGAAGTCACAGCATTCCATTAACATTCCCACTGACTGAAAAAAAGGAAACATAATCTCCATTTTTAAAAAGGAAAGTAAGGGAGATCCAGGAAACTACAGACTAGTCAGTCTCAGCAAAGTCCCTGGCAAAAATTATGGAGCAGATCCTCCTGGAAATTATGCTAAGGAACATGGAAAATAAGGAGGTGATTTAGAACAGCCAACATGGTTTGACTAAAGGTATATGGTGTCTAATAAATATGGTGACCTACTGCTGTGGTTGCAGCTGTAGTGGAGGAGAAAAGAAGGATTGACATAGTTTACCTGGACGTGTGCAAAGGCATTTGACATTGTTCCTCACAACATCCTTGTCTTTGCGGGTAGATCACTTGGCTGGTAAGTAATTGGCTGGATGGTCATACTCAAAAAGATCTGCTCAAAGGCTGGATGTGCAAATGGAGACCAGTGACAAGTAGCATTCCTCAGAGATCAGTACTGGGACTGGAGGGGTTTAACACTTTTGCCAGTGACATTGATGGTGGGATTGAGTGCACACTCAGCAAGTTTGTCGATGACACCAAACTGTGTGATGCAATCGACACACCGGAGGAAAGGGATGACATCAAGGGAGATTTGAATGAAAGACAGGTAGACTTGAGAGGTTGGCCTGTGTGAACCTCATGGATTTAAATAAGGCCAAATCAAAGGTCCTGTGCCTGGATCAGGGCAGTCTCAAGCACAGGTACAAGTTGAGTGGAGAATGGATAGAGTGCAGCCCTGGGGAAAAGGACTTGGGAGTGTTCGTGGATGCGAAGCTCAACATGTCTTGGCAATATGTGCCTAGATGCCAGAAGAAAGTCGAGGGAGGTGATTCTTACCTCTACTCTGCTCTTGCGAGACCCCATCTGGAATACTTCATCCTGTTGCAGGGCCCCCTTTCATCTTTTGAAATTAATCCAGTGGAGGTTATAAAGATGATCAGAGGGCTGAAATACCTCCACTATGAGGAAAGGCTAGGAGAGTTGGGATTGTTTATCCTGGAGAGAAGAAAGCTTTGGGGAGAACTTAAAATAGCCTTCCAGTACCTAAAGAAAGCCTGCAAGAAAACTGGAGTGGGACTGTTTGCGAGGACATGTAGTGAGTGATAGGACAAGAGGGAAAGGCTTTAAGCTGAAAGAGGGCCGATTTAATTAGATATTAGAGAGAAATTTTTTACTTTGAGGGTGGTGAAACACTGGAAGAGGTTGCTCAGAGAAGCTGTGGATGCCCCATTCCAGGAAACATTCAAGGCCAGGTTGGATGGGATTTAAGTAAGCTGGTCTAGTGTGACAGTGGGGTTGGAAGTACAGGTTCTTTAAGGTCCTTTTCAACTCAAAACATTCTATAATTCTATGAAATGAGAAAAGAAGGAATTATTCTGTAGTCCAGTTGCCACAAACACACACTTTTTGTATTCATTCCATAAAAAGAGACAGAAAGGGACAGAGCTGCATCTTATTTTCCTTCCTCATCAGATTCATGAAGGCAAAGAAGTCACCAGAGAGCAGAAGTTAACTAAAATGGTCAGGGAGATGGACTGTTGAAAAGGTCAAGCAAATTCAAACCTAGTGGCCTTGCAATCCACCCTTCATCAGTCAGTAAAATTAACTAGTATGAACAGTCCTTTTTTGACTGTGTATACAGGAGTCAAATCTGTGTCTTCATTTCTAAAGCAGCAATAATGCCATGCCTGCATCCAAAATAAAGGTGTCTCCTTGAGAGAGCGTAACTTTTGTAGGTTGAGTGCAATGTATTTATTTAAATCAGCTTTCATCAGGTCTTCTGTCATGTTTTTATTTTGCCCATCATTATTAGCATATGGAATTCTTTTCCTCTTGAATCATTAGAACTGAAGCAGAGGAGAAAATACTGTGTTGAAAAATGTGTTCTTCATAATAAATTGAGATAATTCTGGTGGCGGTGACATGATTTCATATACACAGTTTCATCTCAGAGTGAATAATGAAAGCATGTTTTTTGCATTGGTTTATTCTAAGCTTAGAGTTTTAATGGGGTGAGTATCTAAACTACAGTTGGCCCAGTGCATACTATTTTTCTTCCCCAAATGTTAAGCTTCTGCCCAAAGGAACTATGCACTGTATTTTCATGTATTAATATGTAAAGGTAGAAGAATTTTTTTATTGGTTCTGTCCAACAAATTGTTCATAATGATCTTGCCCCCCATGGTAACATCAAAAAACAATAAAAAAAAGTCAGACTAGACAACTTGCAACACATCTAATAACTTTTAGGATAAAAATTGATAGAACTGTAACAAGAATCTCTGAAGTGTTTTCTCATGCAAAAAAGCTGTCTGCTGTCTGATCTGATCAACTACTGTAAGTAATTTTGCAAGATGGGAACTAGTGTATATGGCTAAGAGTTTAACGGTCTGGTCCTATCTATTACAAGGAACTGAAAAAACCCCAACGCACAAAATCCCTATCAGAAACTCACCGTTGCCCAAGAATCAAGATACTATCAAAAAATTTTACTACAAATTCCAAAAAAATGCACACCCTCATCCCTTGCTTCTGAAGCTTCTAATGCCCTTCCTAAGTTCAGATCAGAATATTCCAAGAATGTCATTAACCTCTGCAGGTCAATCCTCACTTGGTAAGCCAGCATTTTTCAATACAACGCAGATTTTCTGTGCAATCCCTCAAGGTAAACATTTCTTTACCAAAATCAGCATTATCATCATGTCTGTCATCAGTTAACATAGCAAAATCTGATACTGTCACAACACTTGTACCTACGTTTGCCAGTACTATGGGTTTACATGATTATGACTCAGGCTCATCTAGTGACTTTCACTACAAATCCAATAAGCTCTTTCTCTAAAATGGTTCTTAGTGTTGTAGAAACTTCCATCCTTAAATTCTACTGTAAAATGATAGTAAAGGCAGGCTGACTAAAACAATGAACAAAAAATATGGAGACTTCTATATTATTTCCCTAAACTAAAATAATCTAAAAATTGTAAAATTAAATCATATGTTGCAACATTTCTTCTCAAGTAAGATATCAGATTAAAGAAAGTCATGGTGGGATGAGGGGTCCTCTAGCTCATTGTTCTTCCTTATGGCTAACAACAGATTTTGAATTAAAGAACAGGAGCAAGGCCATGAGAAGTGTGTATTCTGTCAGTTTTAATGGACTGTGGGTTTAATGATTTTACAGGTCAGAGACTGTAATTTAAAGAAAGTCTAAATTTCTTACAGAACCACCCCTCACTAAACAATCTTCTCTCTGATTTCCTTTTTGAATATTGTAAATTTTTATTTAAATATAAAGGTCTGATATTTATTCAATTTCTTGCCATAAGTCAGAGTATAGCTGATATAATGCTTGTCCTACATCACTCTGCACTGACTGACAGTGAGCTAATGTGATACATGAAGGGATGAGACACACTAGCAGAGATGCAGTGAATCTAAGGTTTTACTTGGAAGCATCAGTATATGTATCTCTACTCTTAAGAGCTTTTATTTGTTACAGTTTATAGGCTTAATCACAGTTCTGCAATAAATCTGTCCACTTGACATCTTCTATTGTTGTCTCCACAGCCATGGTAAAGGAGCATGAAGAGTGTACAGTTCTTATGTGATAGTAGAAGTAGAAACTCATTTGTCAGGTACATGCTGTCCAGAGAGATGCTGCTGTTGCTGCTGCTGCTGGTGCTGGTCTTAGTTTAACTGTTACCCAAACACCTGTTACCCCAACAAAATAACACCACATAAAATGATATAACAACAACTATTAATCCTTGAAAATGTCTGAGAAAATTTATCTTCCAGTATTTAAGACCACTTTGGAGGTTTTGATAGTCTCTTTGGAGATTTTGATATGACTACAGTTTCTAGTCCTCCTGAGTTTCTCCACGACTACTAGATGGTAAGTTGCTGTTAAAAGAATGAAAGGGGGATTTGCATGCATTTATATGTACAAATGAAATATTCCACCAGTGTCCTAAGCTGTTTATCAGAGGCTGGAAAAATTAATTACAAATTGAGTGTTACGAAAACACTCCCTTGAAATAAAATCAAGGGTTCATTTCAACTATCACTAGTATTCAGATTTTAAAACAACAGTTAATCAGAACTGCTACTAGAACAGTAAAATCAAATTACGTGGAACTAGAAGAGGAAAAATACATGTCCACACTTAACTTCCAACCTGTTTTTACAATTAGGCAAATACCTGATTTGAAATCAGTGGCTAATATCTATTTAATGGTAAATACAGATTTTTACCTCAGAATAAGTTTATTAATGTTGATGTCAGGTTAGTTTAAAAATATAACCTTCTTACTGAAGTGAAAATGTAATTTTTCTTTACATGTTCCAACTTCAAGAACTGAACTCAAATGTGGAAGTGGTCAATAAGACTCTTAGGCATATTGAGCTTTTCTGAATCAGAATTATTGGTGTCTTGTGCAGTGTGAACTGTCTCTCATCCAGTAGTTTTGGAAATGGAAAAATAAAAAAATAAAAAATAAAATACAAGCCTTATATGGAAAAGCTATGAAAGCTTTTAGGCTGTTTCAGGGCGTAGGTGTTTCCTGAGATGCTATTTAAAAAGGATCTAGTGCTTCAAACTCTTTGGAAACGTATTATGAGGCAAAACTGTGAGTGTCTTTTATAAGATTTTGGGGTATTTTTTAATGTCTCTCAGTTTCTTCCATTCTCTACAATACGTGTTATGATGCTCTCATACTGACAGAAAATATTATTAATTCTCACCTCAATTTTCCACAAGCATGTAAAATTATTAGCAAGTCTTGTGAAGTTTTACTGTCATCTGACTTTCTTTCAGAAATGGGAGGATGGTTCTGTAATACAGTCAAAAAATTTTACATATATCCATTTAGATATATACATATTATGATAATTTGCCATCTAGTGTTGCAAGTCAGAGATTAATTGTAATTATAATCCACTGAATATTACTTGTATATGTCCTAAACTACGATGCTGGTGGGAAACATTTTGAGTTAGTGCTGAAATTTTTGCTATTCTGAGACTATAAATCTTCCTAAATACAGAAGTCAGAACACAACATAGTTTCCTTCAGTAACTATTTGTCTTCATTTGAAAGACAGTGTCTGCTAAGGAAAGTGGGAATCTCCCTTGGAATGGAAAAAAATATGACCCCCTTCCCTCCAAATTATTATAATTTTGAAATTAAGGGGATTTCAGGCAAATATATGGGGAAAGGAATAACTGTTCTGTACTTGCCTACAGCAAGAGAGCGAGAGGAACTGAGCCTTGTCCCTTACCCTCTGGCTGAATTCTCATGGTATCTCTGCCCTTCCAAAGAGAAAATTCCCCAGGTAAGGAAATAGCCAGCTGCACCATTCTCCTCCCTTCTTGGTCATTTCTGCTGTCTCTTAAGTATCAGTAGTTTTCATCTCTTAGCAACAAATGGGAGAAAATTCCCTAAGAGAAAGGAAAATAAAAGGAAAAATCCTTACCCCCAACACCACCAAGATATGAATTGACCTAAAATTACCACCTTTTTCTAATATTAATGTTGATTTTTATTCTCTTTTTATATTGCTTTTATGCATTCTATCTCATCTTAAAATGTGTATATGAATTCACAGCCAATATGAACAACATGGGGTAAATCATGTGATAGAGACACCTTGTCTAATAAGTGTTTGTCCATACCTTTGGGATTGTTCTTTTACTTGAAATTCATTAAATACTGTGCTGCAATAGTGTAAAGCTGCAAAATACTTGATCAGAACTATAAACATGCACTTCAATATTGAGTTGATGTACAGTAGGCCAAACCAAATTAGTCATGTATTTTGGCAGCAATGAAGAAAACTTCCTGCATTTTATCAGGGTCAATGTACTCTACAGATGAAGGGAAGTGATTATTCCTCTTTAACTCCGACAAGGGGCTAAACAAAGAAATTCAACAAACCTTGAAGAACATTCAGTTCTGATATTTTGATATGTGAGCATGCTAGGTTGACAGAAAGACAGGCAAAGTCCTTGGTGATGTTCCAGTGTACCAGAAGGTCATGGACAGGGAACTTTATTTGCAAATAAAGGCAGAAGAGGGAAGTAATATGAATATGATTTGGCTTGGTCACATATTTTGTATATTAGTCAGCAAAGAGAGACTATGCAGATTGTTCTTGCTTCTGGTTTGCTTGTTGTTTGAGTTTTTATTATTGCATTCTTTTTACCTGCTTACTTGATAATTAAAAAAGCATTTTATTAGTGTTATAAAAATAAAAAAAATGCAATTTTTCTCAGTAAAACATTTAAATCTTAAACTATATTTCAGCCTCTGACGCCAAAACACAGTACATGCAGGAGAGCCAGGGAATCAACCCCAGCCAATATAGTTTTAAGAAAGGAAGGTCCTGCTTGACCAACCTGATCTCCATCTATGACAAAGTGACCCCCCAAGTGGATGAGGAAAACGTTGTGGATGTTCTCTATCTAGACTTCAGTAACATTTCACACCATCTCCCACAGCACTCTCCTTGAGAAAATGGCCACTTTCAGGTAGTTGTAGAGAGCAATAAGGTTTTCCCTCAAACTGTTTTTCTTCATCCTTAACAACTGCAGCACTCTCAACTGCTCCTCATCAGATCCTTCACCAGCTTCATTGCTCTTCTTTGGAAATACTCCTGCACCTCAACATATGTCTTGTGGTGGAGGACCCAGGATTGAACAAGGCACTCAAGGTATGACCTCACCAGCGTTGATTACAGGGGATGATTGCTGCCCTGGTCCTCCCGTATTTCTTATATAGGTCAGGATACCATTGGCCTTCCTGGTCACTTGGGCACATGGTGTCTTATGTTCAGCTACTGTTGGCCAACACCTGCAGATCCTTTTCCATCAGGCAGCTTTCCTGCCACTCTGCCTGCCACGAGCACTGCATGGGACTATTGTGACCCAAGGGCAGGACCTGGCACTTCACCTTGTTGACCCTCATAAAACTGGCCTGGGCCCATCAATCCAATCTGGTCTCAACATTCACAGCAGGTTAATGCTCCTGTCCAGCTTGGTGTTGTCTGCAGATAGACAAGCAGTGAACATGACATTTTCACTGTAGACATAAATACTGGAAAGTATATATAAACAGAACTTTGTCAATCAGTGTAATCACCAGAAACAAGGTACTGATTGTCACAGTGAGGATAGCTTCGACAAACATTAGGTTCCCTGACTTCAGGGTGAATGCGGTACTTAATAGAAGAAAGGAGAAGGAATGATGAAGTGCCCCAAACCCAAAAGAACTTTAATGTAAAAGAAAACAGGGACAGTCCCCAGAAACTGAATGCAGTATAGGGGTTGACTCCAAAGACAAGAAACAAGGGAGAAGTAACAATATATACACTTGAGGACAGAATATTCTAGAAACAGTACCATATAGGGAGAACAAATAGCCAAGAGAGGGACAGAACTGGGCTGATTAACATAATAGTCTCGAAGGCTTGTGAGATGTTCTCTTAGGCTTGTCCTGAGTTAAACGTATGATTCCTGGGCTTGAAGTTGACACCTGGTTTTTGGGTGAAATCTGGCTGACTCTGAGCTCCAGGCAGTTCAACTCCTACAACTGAATCCTCAGCAAGGCCAAACTCAGTTTGTCTTGTAATGCAAAAACCTATCCATAAAACAAATAACTGTGTATGTCAAGATGATGATAATAGTTACAAATTTGTGAAGAGTATGCTTAAACACATATTCAAAGGTAAAACAGTGTTAATATGAAATGTACTATGAAAATACTTCACCACATAATGGTGAAATACAGATTTATTAGTCATTATCAAGAATACTTGGAGAATCTCGAAATCTTACATGTAAAAATCACTTCTGATCCTATCCTTCACTGACAAAGATTCAATAAATTATTTTAGCTGAAATAAAACATTTTGTGTGAGAAATGAGAAAAATCCCTGAGCATCTGAAGCAACACAAAAGCTGAAAGTGCCTAGTATTTTCTCCATGCAGCGTAGAAAAAACTTTCTTAATTTTGTTTTTTGCCTTACCTTAGGTATCATTTATTTCACAGCAATTCTCAGTGGATGCTCACCTGTATGGGTGAAACATCTGTTTTCCCTAACTTTTTTTCTGAAATGTTTAATGAAACAAAATACAATGTTGTACAACACATGATATTGAACTTGGGAAATTTGAGCAATTAGGGCTCAAGATGTGAAAAAATCTTTACATTTTCTGTGCCGTCATTTTCATTGGCTGTGTGTTTGTTAGCATTCAGAAACGCATAATCACGGGTGGATTATTGCAGGTGCTTTATTAAGAGCACTCAGGAACCAGGGGTATAGCTACCCAAATCTAACTCAACCCATTTGTTCAGAATGCACATATTTATACCATTTTAATTGTGATTATATAACTACATATTTGTTTAAGCAAGACAATTATTATAATAACTGTACTTATATTGTCCCATTGTACAAACATGATCTCATCTACAGGTACCCTGGAAACTCTAAACATTGATTCTCATGATCCCCAAATCAACAAATATTTTACCCCCAAGTAATTACATTGTTTGTGTTTCTTATCAATATGCTTAATTATAACCTACGTAAGTGCAATTTTGCATGGTCCGCTACNCTGTGCCGTCATTTTCATTGGCTGTGTGTTTGTTAGCATTCAGAAACGCATAATCACGGGTGGATTATTGCAGGTGCTTTATTAAGAGCACTCAGGAACCAGGGGTATAGCTACCCAAATCTAACTCAACCCATTTGTTCAGAATGCACATATTTATACCATTTTAATTGTGATTATATAACTACATATTTGTTTAAGCAAGACAATTATTATAATAACTGTACTTATATTGTCCCATTGTACAAACATGATCTCATCTACAGGTACCCTGGAAACTCTAAACATTGATTCTCATGATCCCCAAATCAACAAATATTTTACCCCCAAGTAATTACATTGTTTGTGTTTCTTATCAATATGCTTAATTATAACCTACGTAAGTGCAATTTTGCATGGTCCGCTACAAACAAAGCACAGCATTCCTTTCCCATGATTTTAGAAACATTTTAACCCTATACTAACATGTTCAGGGCATTTCTTATGGTATATATTGATTTCTTCAAATTTATCCCTCAGGATTGCATCTGTCCTCACTCCATTGAGCAGTGAAAATCCAAAGCAAAAAGAAATTTTGAACAGTATAGGAAAGATAAGTGTAAATGGTTTTCATTTTAAAATTCTGTTTCATTGCAACCTGAAAACTGAAGCATTCTTAAAAGAAATAAAAATATGGTTAGAAAAAAAATCTCCATTTCAGAATACTGGGAGCACTGGCCCATGGTTTTAGTCATTGAAATAGATTACCTATATGCCAAATTGGCAGTAGCATTTTTGGCCTGAAAAATAATTCACTTCGTTTTTTCAGGTTTTTAGGACTCTTTTTGTTTAATTAGAATAATAAGTGAAATCTGAATTCAATGTTAGCTCTGGAAACTAGATCTTCAAGTGTTGTAATAGCCATGAAGTACCACTGACTTTGTGAAGCTGGGTCAGTATATCATCATGAAAACCCAATGTTCTAGAATGCACCACAACACAAACTTTGAGTGACCTTTAAGCGCTTACTAGAATAAGTACTTGAAATGTCAGCGCTAAGTTTGTTAGGAATACTTGAGTCAAGATTTTATAAATGTGTTTGACAAATAGTTTTCACCAAATTTGCATTAAAACTGAGCAAAGAAATTTCAATTTATTTAGATAGTTTATTTCTCAAGATTTTCTTAACAAAGAGGAATAAAGCTTATTTTTCACTCATTTCCCGTTACTGAAATTGCTTAAATACGGGTAATCTGAACTACTGAAAATTTTTGATGACTGACAATGGCAGTTGTTTGTTATTGACACTGAAAATCTCTTGACCAGGATTTGATTTTTAATGAGAATTGTAAGAAAGAGCAGTCTGCACAAATATGCTTTACTAAAAGTAAAGAGAAAACTGTGAAGAAGCACATTATAATGTGCTTGGCTTTGTCATATAATGCTTGGCTTTGTCACATAGATGTCACAGCTCTGTGCTTGCATCTTGGTTGACATCAGCTGGTGTTTGATTTTTGCTCACAGAGCAATGTAACTACATTGGTATCTTATTTGTCATGGCATATCCTGTGTGTGCACTGGAGATCTTCATTGACACACCATGTGTGGCTACAGCAGTGGAAGTTTTGTTGCTTAAACACAGTAACAGAAGGCTTAAATCAGTCTAGATTTTCTCATACATTCAGACACACATGTTCACATCAACATCCAAATGTCAATGACATGGGTTTTTAAAAATTAAGTGTCTTTGAATACTAATACAATTTTAAACTTTGTATATTTTAATTTTAAACTATTATATTTGGTGCAGATGCTACAATTACATCTGTGTTAAGATGTAAAGAAATCTGGCTAACATACAATGAAGCTGCCTTTCTGCTGCAGATTCCTGGAATGACAAAAAGACCTTGAGATTTGGCCAAAAGTGGGAAGAGAGCCATTATCCAATCTTTCCAAAATTACATTCTAAAGGCCATCAGGTAAAAATCTCTGAACTCCTTTACTTAGATTCTCATATGTTATCTTCATATCTTTATATCTGATATGATATCTTTATCCTATGATTTGTTCCATTGTTGAAGACAATAATCTGTTGAACAACAGGGATTCTTTAAAAAAATAAGAATTAAAGTTAAAATTTCTATAGGCTGAAAGTTAGTATGCTTATTCTGACAATCCTAAATAACTCATTTGGCATGTATTTAAAAATGTGATTACTCCTGTTGAAGATTTTTATATGATTGGCAAGATCAACTTTAATTCTGAATATTCTTTCTTTAAGTTGCAAACAATATTTGGTTACACAAAAAAGTATTGTTTATTTTAATGTACTTTAATCAGAATTAAAGTTACTTAGGATAAAATTACCTCATGATCACTGTGGTTCCCTTCTGACTTGTAATATTCTGTGATCCTATGATACTTTGTGATTTTCTTGACTCATATATTATTGTTTAGTTTTTAATCCCTTCTGCAGATCTATTTTTAAAATATCCTATGGACAGAATCTTAAAATTTCATTATGTACTCATAGTTCTCCATCACTCTCTCAAATAAAAAAAGAAGCGGTATGTTTTTTGGGTTTTCATTGGTAATGTGAAATTGATACCTTTAGAAATCCAGTGAATGCTTTTGTATAGGTACACAAAGCTGCACAAAGTTCTCATCAGGGTGCTTAAAGTGGGCTACATGATCTTATAAATGTTTTATGAAAAAAAATTAAAAAAATAAATTCATTCAACATGCCTAATTAATTTCTTAAGAGGTCTAATTTATTGGGAAGTATAATCTTTAATATATTAAAGAATGTATATATTTCATTGACATGACACAGATTGAGAAAGATGAGTAAATGCAATCAGCATATTTTCTTTCAATGAGTAGGAGTTCAGGTGACAGACCACATTTCACATACTTCAGAAATTGATAAAGTAATGTAAGCTACATCAGAGTGAGTCATGTACAGTATGGTAATACAAAACCAGAATGACACTGCATTGAGAAGGAAAGCTTAGTTAATTTTGTAATTAAGCTTTTGTAATTACCACCCTGATGGAGCTATGCTATACTCAAGATTAAGCTAAGAGCTTTCCACAGCACTTGAACAATGCACTGATACCTACTCAAGACAGAAATGATTCTAGGACATCTGGTCTATGATTAATAGTGTGGTGAAATACACACTACCTGTTTTCTATCCTGCCCCCTTCCCTCAAGGAAAAGTCAATTATTTAATTAAAAGCTGGCTATTATGCTACAGATTCTTACTTCCTCTGTCACAGGGCAGCTAAACTTAGAGGGGCTTTTCTCTCCCCCTTTGCCTCTTTCTATATTATTTACTGATCCTGAAACTTTAACAGGAGTTCAGCCACTCACAAAAATTACAGATTTGCATCCAAATCTCGAATCACCAAGGGTCTATTTCTCAGTAAAACAAATGTTTGCAACAGCTTTCCTTACTCTAAACAACCCCAACATTTTTTAGACTTTATTGGAAACAGTTCTTGTTTGGTCATTAGTCCCACTGTTTCAGATGGACAAGAGCTGAGGATTAGGTACATCTGGATCTAATTCCATCTCTATTAAAGAAGTCAGTTACCCACCAGCCTGTTTAACAAGGAGTGAAAGGACTGAGCAGCTAAACAAGTTGATTGGATCAATTTGTTTGTCAGCAGTGAATGGGGAGGAAGAAATGAGAGAAATTTGCCCAATGCTTATTTTAAAATGTTAGAAGAATTTTAGAGTTAAAGGCTGAAGACAGAAGTCCTCAGACTTGCATTGATCTGAAAAAGTTTAAGTTGGTCATCAACTCATATTCCTGTCATCTAGAAGGGACTAATTATTCTAAGAATGAAAGTATTTAAGTGACCCCATAGTATTAAAAGTCCTGGACTTGTTTACACTACCTTATAGAGCCATACTAGAGTGCAATGTTTGGATTCCATTACCAAACACTTCTGCTGCCTTATCACTTAAATAAACACACACCTCAGACATTCCAGTGGTGTAGAAATATATATATTCTTAATGGTATCATATTCCCTAGTGCATCTATGCTTTTATTGAGATAAATTATCTTTTATATGCAGTTTGAGGACTTTGGGTTTCCTTTAGAATGGGTTTTGAAAAAATATAAAGAAGATGCATCTAGTGTTTTTTAAAAATTTTATTTTATGCCTAAAATTAACTGACACACTTTAAAAAATTCCCTAATCAGCTATTGCAATTTTCTCTGTATTTCTTTGATAAAGAACACTTTATTTTATTTTACTATTGGTTACTATTATACATATTTTTTCATCACTTATTATTATATTATCATATAATTCTGGTCCTAATGAACATTGCAGTCAAGTCACTCTCCTCCTTAACCTCTCTAACTGTAAGGTAGGGAAAAAACTAGGGTTTTTTGTAAAGTATTTTAAAATCCAAATGAACAATAAGGTAAGAAGTTTACTGTCCTGCATAATTTAAATCTGTGGTTGGGATAATAATAATTAATGAACTCTAGTTAAAGCCTTAATATTCAATGGAGATCTGTTTAATTGTTATGTGTGTACAGAAACATGGGCAAACAATCTACTAGTTACAACTGTCAAATGATCCCTTACTTACTGAAAGATGTGTAGCTCACTTTACTCAGAAAATAGCAGGAGCGGGATGCCCATGCAGAGAAAGAGAAAACCAGCAAGAATGGAGTGCAGATGGAAAACTCCTTTGTAGGGCAAAGGAATGACAGGCAGGAAGGTCCTGAATGACAAGGGTCATAGTGAGTTGAAAGCCTCACATGATCTATATAGAGACTGCTCAATTTGGAAGTTAGTGGCAGATTTTATCATTTCTGAGTCCAGAATATCCCAAGACACAAAGGACATGGAGAAAATTAGGACCAAATCCAGCTGAAAAATGCATCTGAGGAGTTTAAAACGTTTTTGATGAAAGGAATGTGTATTTCAGGATAGGTTGGTAGCGCTGGTTCTCCAACTCAAGGAGTGTGAGTTGAGCTTCCCCAATGTGTACCTATGTTGTCAAGAAACGATGAAGTCATACCTGGCAGACAAGTTTGTCATGGAGTTTTGATAGAGTTTACTAGGGATATTGAGGAAATAGAATGACTCCCAGGAATGATTTTGATGAGTAGGAGGGAATTCTTGTTAGAATTCCAATGGGATGTGCTAGTCCCTAACATGCTCAGGAAATGGCTGAAATTCTGAGGTAATTTGGCTGTTGTGTTTCTGTCTTTCTAGATAGGATTTTGTAATCCAAAAAGGTTCATTTTTGAATTTTAAGTCTGACCCGTGAAAAAGCTAAATCTTTACACTCACTCCTCAAGAAGCTGCCTATACCCTTTTGTGGATTTTGAGCTTACAGTCACATTTTGGGTTATATTTAACAGACAAAAAGTATATGTTTGCCTAAAATAACCCACAGACTGTTATTAATTAAATTAGACATCTTGTACATGTGACTTTATAAATACCTATGTATCATAACAGCTGTTCCACAATGGACCAAAGTTATATTAAGCTTAGGATTCTGTTCCTGATAGTAGCCAATGCTTAGAGAGTGCATATAGGGAACAGAGAACTCTCACAATATCGATCACAGAAATAAATCCTAACCATATACTCAGGTAATTGTTGTTTGTTGCATTATCTTTTTTATATGCCTTCTTCAGGTGGGATGCTGAAATATATTCATTTTGACACCAAGTGCTCAGGAGAGATACTGTGTGCAAAAGATGACAAAGCTTAAGTGGTGTATTTAGGGATTGCTTTCAATGCAAACTTACACATACACTGAAGAACAAACAAATCTTTTATTTATCATTAATACTTTTTAAATCTCACTCAAAGTTGCCCCAGATAACTTCAAGTCTAAAGATAAGCATGTAGTTACTGAAGGTTTCTCCCAATCTGATGACCACAAACATGAACTATCTCGCAAGAAAATACATTTACCCTTTTACTTTTCATCTCCTGGCTAGATGCAAAGTAGGGTGACGTACATATTTTGTGCATAAAACAAAAACAGGGGTTTGAGAATATATTTTTCTTTCAAAATTGCTAATGTCATGCTAGTATTGATAAAATGATAATGTTGGAGTCTAACATTTAATTTTATTTGATGTGCTCCTCCTTGCTGAAGATTATACTGACTCCTGATATTCAATACAATGATTTTATATTGCCACAGTTTCTACACTTCTGAGGGTCTCAGCCGGGCTAGCTCCAGTCCCTCAGAGGGGAAACAATGTGGCGAGGACAAAGATAAAAGACCAAAAGGCACTCCTCCTCTCCAGGTACAGTTCTGCCGCTTTATTCAGAACCTACTCCATGAAAAACCTGGTAGGAAAAGAGGCTGGCCACGTGGCCAGGTGGTTTTGTGTCTCCTTGGGAAAGGGGAGGGGGAAGGGGGAGGGGCTGCTGCCCAATAGGAGCAGACTCCAGGACAGGTGGTGTCAGGTAAAGGGGCACAGGGGTTCATGGGAAAGTTACATCTTTTTGTGTGGCTATACAAGACTTCTGGTACAGCTTAACAAAACTTCTTTGTGTAATACAACATTATATCATTATGAAATTATTAACACTAAGCAAAATGTATAACATCTGCTACTTTGGGTCTCTGATTACAACAGCCTATGGGTAAAGTATGATGAAATTACTTCCTGTTTAAACAATACATTGAAATAATTTTCTCTTTATCCTTCTTTTGTGTTATGGTTTTTTTCACGGTATGAAAAAAACCTCCCTGGGTTTATGTTTGGGATTATGTTAAACCTACATATAAAATTGTTTCATAATAAAAAAATCTTAGCTTCTACATAGGCATGTTGTTTTCTTCTTTCTTTGAAAATCACAAAGTCAATATACTGACCTGTCAGTACAGGAAATGACAAAAGGGATTGATGGGAAAGTGCACATAAGGACAAAAATGCAGAGCAGAACGCCCAGGCTGCAATGTTAATGCCAATTGCCAAACTGAACATAGCCTGTCATGATTTTTGTGATCCATTTCTGCTTTCACATTATGTCACACAAACCCAGTAGTTATAGCATTTCAGTTGTTCACCTCCTGCTTAAAACTTCCAGTGATAATATTCTTTTAGCAGAATAAGTACAGCTGACTATTCCTGTTATATTTCCCAACTAAAGAATGACATCTGGAGTTCTGATCATATAATGGAAATGGAGAGCAGAATATATATTTTGGTAGTATTTTATTTAGGGTTTTTTTGTTTGTTTGTTGTTGGTTTTTTGTTTTTTTAGTATGAATTTGAAATCGTGTCTGGTAGTAATGTTAGTTTTTTGACATTCCTGAAATAATTGTTTCTGATTTATGAGGTCTTTTGACTTTTGGTTTTGACTTTAGACTAAAAAAAAAAATAAAAATTAGAAGATAAATTCTGAGTTTCACTTCCCTCTAAAATCTCAGTGTCAGTAATTGGATAAATCAGGACATGCAACTCCAGGTTCACAAAGGGCCTAAGATGTCCTGACCTAAATGTAATCAATTGATAGGTCTTGGAGGTCAATCTTTTTTACCTCCTGCAATGTTACTAATAGAAGAAAACTGGCTTAATAACTTTAATAGATACCACCCTTTGTCTCTAAGCCTCATGATCTGTGTAAAGTCCTCTAACTCTTTGAAACCTACCAGTTTTTGAGTGAACATCTGTAAGTTCACTAAGTACAAATCCAGAAGATTGGCCCAGATGTAGGCTGACACCCATGTGTTATCCAGAAGAATTCCTCAGAGCCACAACTTTTATATATGGATTATTTGTATTCACAACTAAATATATTGTGGGTTAATCTTAGTTAGCTTATGGTGGTAGAATATGAAAATGTCAGTTTGCTCATGTGTATTTTATTCATGTAAAAGACATTTCTTTTCCCACTGTGTTCAGTTAGATACTAATATTAGGTGCCTAGTTAAATTTCTAGATAAACTAGAAGTAGAAATGTAATTTACAACTGTCAGGTTTTTTGTTTTGCTATGATGTCCCGAGATTGTCAAAAGTCTCTGTTTTTTCCCCAGCCCTGTGTCAGATAAACAGTCTGAGATCTCTCTGTTCTCCTTTTCAGAGTTGTTTATTTTCTTGTTATCTGTTACATTGTGGCTCTGGCCTGCTGAGGTCTTTCTTGCAGGTCAGGACCAGGCAAACTCCTGACTCCCTTGGGGCAGTGTTGTCTTTTATACTAAAAACTACGTATGTTTTATTTACAATAATTCTCCAATACATATCAACTATATTGAACAGTGTGCCTCTACTCTAAACTAATTAAAAAGTGCCACCATCGCAGCAGAAGATGGAGGGCAAAAGACAAAGAAGAAGGGCAGGGACACACCCTGATTCCCTCATCTTTGTCCCTTGAACTCACATTATAAACCCCAAAATTCTACTTTTTCACCCTGTGATATGTTAACTATCATTCTACTTAAATTCTTGTGACTTACAAATTTTCCAGGACAGCCAGAGGGATGTCCTGGGTTCCCACCTACAACTACTGATTGAAACACATAAATACTTTACATGTACAGTGATAAGTCACATAATTTCAGTGCTCATTTTTCATAGCATCATGCTATCTCCTGTGAAGAAAATGTGGTTTAAAGTCTTGATATAATTCTAGAATACTATAACATTAAAAATATAATGCAAAAATATATTTTATCAAAGAAAAAATATATTTTGTCAGTCTACAAAACTGCAGAGAAAAGCTTACTATTACACATTTCAAACAAAGATGCTTGTGGTTTCTCTAACAATAATGAAATTTTAAAGAAAATAATTTTCTCCTCTTGAACTTTACATTTGTGAGCACTATTTATAATAGTACTAAGAAATAGCATTTTTGTCTAGAATTTTCTTTATAAATATAGCATAGACTGTGACCAATTTCTCTCCTTAGAGAACTACTGCAATGCATATGGAAAACAGATGTCTAAATGTTACACATTATGATGTAAAACAAATCAGTGCATGTCAGCATAATATCATAAACCAAATACTGAAACTGGCAAGGAAAAAAAAAACAAAGGTTGGATAGTGTTGTGTTATAAGAATTTGTTTTTATGTATTACGTTGGACTACAAGGAAATTCTGTTAGCATCAGCCAAACGTGGAAATTCATCAGATTTTTTTCAACTAGCCATAAAAAAGTTGTGTCACAAAAGAATCACAATTTGGTGTTATATGAGGGACTAACTTTCAGAAGTGGAAGTGTACATCAGCTCCCAGCTGCTTCATTTTTGGAAATTTCTATTTTTGCACATTGTTATGGCATTTGATTTCTCACAGTAGTTTAGTTAATCAGCTTACTCAGGTCAACTGTTTACCAATTCCACTTTATACCTGCAAAACTGAGATATAATAATACTTGTCAACCTAAGTCAGGTCTGTGGTGGTGGATGTTAAATTTGTTTTTTCCCAAGAGGTCTATTGCTCTTACCCCTGCAATGGGTTTGGTCTGTCCCTGGCTAGCCGCTCCCTGTCTCATTGTATCTGTCCCCCCGATGGTAACAACCCCGGACTGATTCAGTTTAAAAGTTTGGAAATCAGGGTCCTGAGCTCTCTTTTGCACGCTCTGGAGAAGAATAAACACCTCTGTAAATGTGCCTTCTCAGACCATTGATTCAAACCTCGACTCCGGGGGGTCGGGAGCCTAGAGAGCAGAAAGCCTCTCTGCTTTCTACCGTTCAAGGACTGACTGCAGCCTGAAAACAGCTGCACCTGGCTGTGCAGCTGGGGGACAAGGTCCAGAAAATTTGGTAGATACTCCTTGTAGGATAAATCTTTGCAACATACTACAAGAAGAAATAAGAGCACAAGGCATGATGTGAAGATGAGAAGGGAATGTGGACAGAAGATCTGAGAGGAATGCCATTAAGTTAATCTATGTAACTCATTTGCATTCATTGATTACTTTTACACTAGCAAATTAAAGATGACTGGGTGGTTTTCTGACATGGAGACCCATGCCTATATTGCAAGAACTCTTAGCTTCCAAAACAGGCTAGCTGTATGCAAACTATCCCTCAGGAATACTTACTATCTGCCAAATGATTACTTGGATTTGTTAGGGAGAATGTTAGTTGGCATGAAATCATACAAGGAATTGTTCTTACAATAAATATAACCAAGGAAAATATTAATTCATAATTAGCAGCCTTTCTGGATTGTTTTTTTTTAGAGATTTATTAAGTTTAAATGAGGTTTGAATTAATAGACTTTAGAAACTTATGTAATAATTAGAGAAAGCCAAAGACCTTTGTCTTTAAATGGGCTAGGTTCCTAAATATAATTTTTAAGTACAGTTTGTTGCCTGCTCAGCTTAGCTGCCATTAACAAACGAAAGGCCTAATTTGCAACAAGTTGAATCATCTAGGCACCCTGATTTCAGCTTTCAGTAAATTTGAAACCACCAAATTGGTTGGTGATGGTGCCAAATTGCTCCACATAAAAAGACATAAAAATTTGTGATTGGTCATCCCTGTTCTTTGAAAGTCTGGACTTTCAGATTCCCAGAGTAATAACCTAGCAGCTAGGTCAAACATTCATTTTAATTCATTTTATAAATTAAGAAATTTGTCATTATTTCATACAGAGTTGTATTTCTTCAGTAACAAGTGAGTCTGTAAAAGCCCCATAGTTCTCACATATTTGCAATCAATGAACATTAAAGAGGACAGAAGAAGTATTTTAGATCATATGTATCACATTTCATTTGGGCATGCAAAGCACTGTGACACTGGGTGTAAAATGGAATTGAAGGAAGAGCACCTCTTCAGGGTTTGTTTTACTGAGCTAGAGTAGATAAAATTTTTATTCATGTTTAAGATTGTATTATATCCTGCAGGTATGAAAGTGGAGTTGTTGACAGAGGTTGCTGGTTAGTTCAGGTGACTTTGTACTGGACTTTGTGAATTCCATCCTCTGACTCCCAACTGATCTTACACATTTTGTACACCTGACTAGACACCTGACTTGGAGTTTTATTTTCCAGTATAACAGATCAGTTACAAGTTAGGTATCCTGATATTCTACATATTTTTTCTGTTTTCTATTTTCTTTATTTGATCTAAGATGACTAAAAATAACGTGTCCAAACTATTGTTCAACTTAGTGTAAATCATTAATATTTGCACGTGACTTTCCTCATATTTACATGCTGTTCTATTCACCTTGAACCCTGTTCATAGACTTATTTAGCAGTTTCTAATGCTGAAGAGCTTTCATGCTAAACTAGACCAGAAATTGGCACAAGTATACTCTAAGCTGAGATGTGGACCTATTTAAAAATAACCCTTAATACTAATTTTGCAGAAATACAACACTGTCATTTTATTGGTCCATGCATTTTATATGTCTATAAGAAGAATTTTTATTAAATTGATTTGAAACTTCTTTTAGTTACTAGAATATCTATGACTTTATAAACAAAAAAATGTAAAGGAAAAGGATGGTAGACTTATTGTAAGAAGAATGTCCTCTTAGCACATAGATAATGACCACCCAAGGTTTGTGTCCTTGCAGCAAAGTTAAATGGAAGCAGAAAATCATAGATACTGATGGTATAATTCTATTTATTGCATCCACTTTTTCTGGGAAGTGAAAATTTTCAGTCTCATATCTTGGCCTTATAATCATTGCACACAAGGGCATGCAGATGTATTACATATACAGTAAACAGGATAAAAATAGTGGACTTATATGTGTTCATTCTGAGTAAGTCATAATGATAGCACATAAATTTAACACAAGGTTTAATTTAAAATGGTTTGAATACCACTATGGTAAAATGTACGGCAGAGTATGCTGAGCTCTGTTAGGAATGCATGTACTCACATTCTATCTACACACGGACTTTGTTACACTTGGGGACAAGGAATTTTTTTTTTTTCCTAGAAGGCTTTGGAAACAGACATCATTTAGCCTGACAGCAGTTTTATTAATCCTCTGGCATCTAATTAAAAATGCATGTATTATGCTAGAAGTAACACAATTTTTTTGGAAGTTGGAGACTCTGAAGTGTTTTTTCATTGATCAAAATGCATATTTAGCTGATTGCTTTGCTCTTTTCTCCTAGTTATGATAATGATTCATTTAATATCTGCCTACTGTCATGTAATATTTGATTATCAGTTTTTAAATCTACAGCAGATACTATTTTTGTTTTGTCTATAATAGGCTTGGTGACTTTGAAAGTCACTGCAAATTTTTTCTCAAATTTAGGTATCTTGGCCAAGTCTATCTAGATTTTTTTTTCTTTTCGGGATATAGTGAGGAGGTTAACTCTAGACAGCATTTTACCTGCACATTTTAATTAATTCTTTCAGGAGGTATCTTGCTCTCTCCCTCCCTGTCTCTTTCTCTCACCCTCACCTCTTTATCTAATTCACTCTCCTTTCCTCTTCCTCTTCTTTCTCATCTTCTCCTTTCTCTCCTTCCTCCTCTTTCCTTTATCTCTTTCTCCTCTTTCCCTTTGCCTCTTTTCTTGCTCCTCTTTCTCTCCCTATTCTTCTCCTCCCCTCTTCCTTTCAATCTCTCCCAGCCTACTTGTTCTCTGCAACCCCTCCCCCATCCAACCTCTCATCTCCTCCCTCTTTCAAAGAAATATAGGTGAATCTCTTATGAAGACACTTATGTTTAAAATGTGCAGACTCAAATGAGATGCAGCTGTAATAGTCTGTTCATCAAAATAATTGAAGTTATGCCTTTGTCATCAAATAGCAGGAGGAAGGAGGAGTTGGTACACAGCACGAAACTGTTGGTATATAGACTCAAGTAAGAATTTTTTATACAAGCTTTGAGATTTTCTCCTAATTCAGACCAGCTTTGGTTTGGTCCCAGGGACTGCACTTCCCCAGGTAACTGGGCCGTGTGTTTGGGTTCTTGGATTATTCCTAATGATTTAGTTTCATCCAAAGGAATTCTGTTTACGTGCTGTGAAACTGCTTCATGATAGAAAGAAACTGCAGCAAGGGGAGACGGATAAGGAGATTAGCTACAGAAAAGCAGTCCTGATCCAAACGAAATTTGCACATTTGCAAATGCAACAAAATAAATTAATGGAATCAGAATTTAACCTATAAGTTAGGGTAAGAGAGCTGTACATGCCTATTATAGAATTTAATACCGATCAATGTAATGTCTTCGTTGAAGACGTGAAACTGTAGAAGTAAGTCCATTGCCAGGATTTGGGTTGGAGCAAAGTCTGCTCCATTTGAAGTTAACAGGAATGGAATCAAGCTCTGACAGATTATTGTCCTTGTTTTGTAACAGGACATAGCATGCTTAAATATCTTTGAAGCTTTTGTGCAGTGTCCTTTGCAAGACTGGGGCATATAGAGAGACATAAAATTATATTTCTCATAAGTTAGAGACTTTTTTTTTCCCAGTAAAAATGTCTACACAGGTATGACTCACATTTTGACTGAAGTAGTAATTTGATTGTAAATAGTGTTTACTGTAAGAACAGGAATGGATAAATTATCAAAAAAATATTAATCTAGTAATGATTCATAATACAGTTTTAGTCTACAGATTTATGGATGCATCTATGTTGAAATAAGTTATAAAAACAAGAAAAAGATTGCTTAGCCTTGCGAGTCACAACATGAGGCATTGCAAATACTAAGGTTAAAACAGTTCATGATCTGGTCCTTCTGCTATTTGAGGCTAAGCTTTCTTCATTAATGTTAAAATACATGCTAAAATGGGGAAATAAAAGTTGGTGAAAATTTGCCAGACAGTGAATTAGTCACAGAATCACAAAATAGTTGGTGTTAGAAAAGGTCTCTGGAGATATCTAGACTAGTCCCCATGCTAAAGCATACTCATTTTCTCCAACATTAAGTGTATTTTGGTCTATTAAGAAAAGCTACTGTCTGTAATAATGGGAGTGTCTTCCATTTATTCTATCCTTAAAACCAGATATTCCCAGATATGTTTCTAGTTTACATTTGTCTGATTTTCCCTGCTGACTTCCCAGAATGATCTCACTGTGGGTGGGCTCATCAACTCAAAGCAATTGTTAATGGGGAAAGGAAAAACATACTATACCCATAAAATTACCCTGTTTTGTGGATATTTATTCAAGCTTTTAATACTAGATTATTAGCTGTCTTGTGCTTGAGTTTCTGGACAAGCACAAAAAAATGTGTTTGTTGACCATTTTGTTGACCAAAAATAAGCATGCTTTATTCTGAAATTTGCAATATAGTGCTGTTACTGTGATTTATTTAGAGTCTTGAGCTGTAGAGTTTAAAGTAGGTGTATGTTTAAAGATTATTTAGTTCTTTTCCATTACCTTTGGAAAGAAATATATGGGAATGGTTTAACTGATTTTTAAATGAAAAGTAGCAGTGAGAATGTCCAAGGAAATATAACTATTTATTTACCAGGGGAGTCAGATCCTTAATTTATAGAAATCAGCAGTGAAATGCTGCATATTTACACCCTCTAAGAACATGTATTCCTACATTCTGTAGACCACAAATAATGCCTTAATAGCCAAATTAAGCCACTCAGTTTACAGAATATAGACTTTGGACTATATTCAATATGATCTTAAGTACCTGTTTCCACTGTATTAAATACTTTCATTATTTTGTTACTTTTTAAAACCTGCCAAACGTTACTAAATAAACATTTCTTAAGGTCCTCAAATACAGATAATTTTGACAACAAAATGGAAAGTAAATTTTTTCTTCTTTTTTTTTTTTTTTTTCTATCCCTATTAATGGGGATAATTCTATACTTAATGGATAACTTATTTTAATTATTAATTTTTTATATCTGATTACAGACATTCTCAAATACTAACCACATTTCAGGTTTTGCTATTCTTTACATTTTGAGAAATATAATCTTGTAACAGTATCTGATTTTTCCATGTGAAAACTTATACCCATAAACAGATGGATTTTCACTAAGAAATAATAATGTTTTTATTATACTTACATCCATTATATACCTAATTGTAATCAAGGCTGTATTGTACCATGTACAACCAGTCCAAGTACCTTTCAGACTCTGCACAGAAAATGTTAGACATTCTCTCTAGCCTTGCAAAAACAAACAAACAAAAAAAAAAGGTGTGGAACTTGAGTCTGAACTTTGGCAAACCATGCAAGTACAGGTTGTGGAGGGGCTGGAGGAAGTCTGAGCTAGCAGATATGCTAAACTGCTCAAATCTCTTTGGTTAAAAAGCAAAATACTTGAGAGTGTTGTTAAAAAGGTGAAAATGTTTAATTTATGGAAGATTGTTTGCCATCAAAGACAAACTACCTATAATATGTTGCAAGTTATACCTTAAAAAAACTTACAACATGTTGAAAAAAATTTCTAATCTTGCTTGCTATGTAAGGTTATCAAGAAGCCAAGATGAAAAAACAATTTATTCCTACAGTAACCCTGATGCCGTTTCAGACTTGTTCATAATGTGGGAGGCAGCAGCCATTGAGCTGCTGGAAAACAAGCTGCTGAGAGAGTTCAAATTAGGATATTAATACTGTTACATCCATCTGTAAACACTCTGCAGTCAAAGGCTCTGCAGCCTTTGACTTTACTGACTATGATACTGTTAAGGCTTCAAAGAAAAGCCAATAGCTTAATATTTGCATAGCTAAAGACAATTGTTTACATTAAATAAACTCTCTTTTGATGGTACTTTGAGAATAAATAGATGCTTTTACAAATTTACCCTCAAGCTATGGCTGTACTTTTTTGTACCAATGGTATCAGAACAAATAAATATTATTTTCAGAAGTATCCTATTGGCTTTAGAACAAAAAGTAGTGTTTAGTTTTCTTTGAAATATGTATCTAGATGACAGCGGTATCCAATTGCTGTTATGACATGAATATAATGTTTTTAATGTGACCAAAGAGGTAGGTCTTGCTTCAAATAAGAGAAGACAGGCCAAAATTTCCATGAACATTAAACAAAGTTCTTTTCTGAATGCCAAAAACTTTCACATTGTAATTTTTTCAATGCGATTGCACAGAAAGTGTGTCAAGAATGCAAAAATATGAACGTTTCACTTGTATGTTATCCAAGTTTATTTTTTTAATTACTTTTTTCTATTTTTTGTAGAAAGTCAGTTGGGAGAAATTCTGACTGTTGAACTACTGAACTACATAACAATGAGGTACGAAAAACTGGAAAGATTGATGTGTTAAAACATTTTTGGATATATATGTGGGGGAGCAGAGTGCAGGTTGGGCCTTGTTCTAGTGAGGCAGTGCACTGCCCTGTACACCCCCACCACTAGAGCCTGTATCCCAGCCTGGTAGTGACTGCCAGTCCCTGGCACACCAGAGGCAGTGTCCCATACCCACCTCTGGAGCCCCAACCTAGCTCCTGAGAGGCCGTATAATTGGAAGTCCCACCTGGAGGAACACCACAGGAAGACCAAAGGGTATTTAAGGCTGAACATGAGACAAGCATGTGTCTTGGTCCTACTTTCCCTTGAAATTTCTTTCTGAACACCACTGGAATCCAGGAGTTGGCAGCTATATATGTGCTTTCCTTTATCTTTTTGTCTCTTTCTCCTTCTTCTAATTCCCTCTTCTTGGAATTTTTGAGTAACTTAAAATCAAATGGACCTGGAGTTATCTAAGTTGAATGGACCAGGTTAATCCTAAAAAAAGTGCTTTATGTTGATTGAATGTTGCACTAAACCTTTTGCCAAAGTTCTTCGATTTTTCTAAAGTGGCCAGTAAAATTCTGTTTGTTATTCTGACCTCTCAAGAATATCTTGTCAGTGTTTCTCCCACATGTCTAACTCAGAGTACATGCACAGCTGTAAGCCCTCTCAAAAGTCTCATTGTTATGGGACTTTCATATTATCAGGCCTACTTATTGATCTAACACTGTTAATCTCACCATTAACCCGTGTCCCTAAGCACCACATCTATATGTCTTTTAGATACTGCAAAGGACGGTGACTCAACTAGTTCCCTGGACAGTCTGTTCCAATGCTTGATAAAAGTTTTGTGAAGAGATTTTTGCTAACATCCAGTCTAAAGCTTCTCTGATGCAACTGTATACTATTTTCTCTTGTTCTATGTGTGTTATTGGGAGAACACGCTGACATCCTTCCCACTACAACCTCCTTTTAAGCAGTTGTAGAGATTGATAAGGTACCCCTGAGGCTCCTTTTCTCCAGGATAAACAACCCCAGCTCCGTCAGCTGCTCCTCTTAACTCTTGTGCTCCAGACACTTCACCAGCTTTGTAGACATATCCCATCATCTCTGTGTCTTTTTTGAACAGAAGGGCCAAAAACTGAACATAGGATTTGTGGTGCAGCCTGGTGCAACCAGTGCTGACTACAGGGTGTCAGACACTTGTCTAGTCCCATTGGCCACATTATTACTGATAGAGGCCAGGGTGCCATCTGTCTTCTTGGATATGTGGGCACTGCTGGTGCATGTTCAGCCAGCTGCCAACAAGCACCCCCAGGCCCTTTATTGCTGGGCATCTTTCCAGCCACTCTGCCCCCCCAGCCTATTGCTCTGCATGGGGTTGTTGTGACTCAAATGCAGGGCCTGGCACTTGTCTTGTTGACCTTCATACAGTTAGCCTTGGAAAATGGATCCAGTCTGTTTGGATCCCTCCGCAGAGCTTTCCTACCCTCAAACATATTAACACTTCTGCCCAACTTGGTGTTGTCTGCAAAGTAAGTGAAATTGTACTTGATTCCCTCATCCAGCTCATCAATAAAACTACTAAACAGGCCTGACCAATATTGAGCCCTGGTGAACACCACTTGTGACTGGCTGCCAGCTGGATTCACCACCATCCTCTGGGCTTATCATCCATCCATTTTTTTCCCAGTGAACAGTGTACATATGAAAGCCATGAGCATCCAGTTTCTCCAGGAGAATGCTGTGGGAAAACACTGTGAAAGGCTTTACTGAAGTCTAGATAGGCAACATCCACAGACTGTCCCTCATCCACAACTGGGTTACCTTTGTCATAGAAGAAAATCGGGTAGGTCAAGCAGGACTTGCCTCTCACAAGCCCCTGCTGTCCAGGCCTGATATCTTGGTTACCCTGTACACGTCATGTGATGGTATTCTAGATGAGCTGGTCCATAACCTTTTCTGGCACCAAGGTCAGGCTGGCAGGCGTGCAGTTCCCTGGATTATCCTTCCTAGTCTTCCTGTATGTGGGCACCACATTAAATAACCTCCAGTCAATGGGAACTTCCCGTTGTAACATACAAAATTAACACCAATGTTTGCAGAATTTATACCGTGAATGGTTTATTATGCCATTTATAAAAAAAAAAAGAATCTGCCTGTTTTAATTTATCACCAGATATCAGAATAAAAGAAAGAATTATGAATATGTCCACTTTGGATGTAATTTTTTTGCCATGGGTCTATTTTCTGCTGTGAGATAGGATTAGGAGAAAAGCAAAGCAGACTCAAACTTTGAAACGTATAAAGAAAATTTTATTTAACAAAACTAAAAGAAGAATAATAAGAATCAGAATAAAACCTTCAGAACACTTCTCCTGCTCTCCCACGCCTTCTTTCCTTCCCACTGACAACATACAGAAACAACATCCAGAATTCTCAGTTAGTTTTCCACCTCTAGAATAGCCTTTCTTCACTTAAGGGGTGGAGTGTCTCTTGTTATGCTATGGAGAATTCTCCTCAAGTAAACAGTTTCTTGTGGCTTCAATTTCCACAAACAGCAGCCTCTCAAGAATCTACCTGAAATTCCTCCCATCTTTCAAAGCTTTCCCATAGTGGTGTTTATGGGCCATGTCAACTTACTGGGGTGTTGTTTTAAGGATGAGATGTTTTAGCATAAAACAAAAGTTCTTTCCATCCATCTCTGGGAACAGAGGTTTTCTTCTATTCCTGGGGCAAGGTTTCTCATCTCTCTCTGTTCAAGCTTCTCTTTGGATCATAGCTGCTGCAACATCTGTTTACCTCAACACTGTGCCTCTGCTCACAGCTGTGGTTAGAACACTACATCCCCCAAAGCATTCCATGAGTTACAGGGAAATAAAACAAAGTCTGATATATCAAATATAGTTTCAACATAGCCTTACAAAAGAATTTCAGCCCAAAACTAAGGCATCTCCTCAATCCCCTCCCATCCAGAATTTTACTCCTTCTTCACTGACCTCAGAATCCCCTCCTGCAGTCTCTACATGTCTTCAGCCTTTCCTTTTTCTGATTCTGGGGAGAACTGGTGTTCTTAAGTTCAATGGTTTTCAAGCTTTATCAACTGAAACAGTTTTTATAGAGTCCTACAATGTTGAAAGGGCTCAGCAGACACTCACCACCCCTCAGGGGACAGAAAATCTCAGCTGGAATGAGTGGAGCCAGCCTGGGCCCAGCCAGTTACCTCTTCAAAAACCGGAAGCCAAGAGAGCTATTCCTGGGGTTTTTGCTCTTAAAATGTATGTTCACAAAGTCATATCCACCCCTTTCACTGGTTTAATCATGTGTCAGTATTCAAAATTGGCTACTGATTGGGTTTTTTTGTCATGTCCACAGGAAGCTGCCAAAATCCTAACAGGGAATTACTCCGTACCAAAAAATTACTTAATGCCAAACCAGGACAGATATGTAACTTCAGCTTTCTTATGTAGGCTGATTTGTCCAGAAAGAGTTCATTGACCTACTAATGAAAGTTACATTATTAGTGTTCTAAGTGAAGCAGAAGGACATTAAGAAAATGCACACTACTAATCAGCTTTAAAAATCTTTATCGAAATTATTTGTTTGATGATTCGGGATTTGGGGTTTTTTTGTTGTTTTGGTTTTTTTTTCATTGTGATAATGAAACAAATCCTCCCATAATATAAGGGAAAAAATTAGTAAGCCATGTAAATCAAATGCAAGCAAGTAGACAATTAAAAAGACAAAATATAATCTTCAACACTTCAAATGCATAAAGATTTTAAATATAATTCCCAGAGAGATTAGATAACCCAGTAAACTAGACTCACATAGGCAGCTGGATCAAGAAAGACAACTTTCAAAGCTGGGTCCAAAGTAAGACGTTTCTGTGCTAATGAGAAGAAAGGAAAGTAATGTTTAAAAATTCAGGAGAAATTTCTTTTGACATCCTGATGAATTTCTGGAGTTCAGAAAAATAATGTGTCGAGTAGTAGACAACAAGTAGATAGTAGATGCAACATGTTCATTCTTGAGGGGAGAAGTCTGAGGATAACATAGAGAAAAATATAGCACAAACAAGCATGATACTCCTTCATTAGAAAGTTAGGACAAAATGATGATGAAGTGTACAGAAAATAAGATTTCAAAATCAGGTATTTATAAAGCATATATACTGTAGTGCAAGTAAATGACTGTCAAGTGAACAGGGAGGTGTGGACAAGTTTAAAATAGTTGAACTGATACATATTATGACATTACTACTATTTCTACTACTACTACTACTACTACTGACCTTCCTACTTAGCTATAAGGTAAAATTTTGACCCTTGGAAAGGTTATAGTACTGCTGGCAGGCTTGCCTGTCTATGCCTATATAATCTGAATTGTACTTCTGATTTACAGCAAAAGATGCCATTCTTGTTTATAGCTTAGGCCATGGCATACCGATATGTGCACACTGAGCAGGGTGACAAATGTTCTGAACTGAAGCCACAATCTTCATTGCCTTTTTGTGGTATGACAGAGAACTTTTTTGCCTTTGTTCTGAAGTGTAAGAGAAAGTACCGTTAACCTCAAACTGATTCAACTATCATCTTTTTGTGATCTCCAACTGTGAAATGCTATATAAATACTAAGTAAATTTAATTACAATGAGAGGTTTCATTGCATTCCCCCTATTCCTTTTCATTAGCATATGTTTTATGTTTCATTAACACTGTTGCAGCTTCAGAAATATGACAGAATAAATAACAAGCAAACGTATTCAAAGAACTTATACTGGATTCTAAGTGGTTTTGCAGTTTGGCTGTGCTTGGGGCTTTTTTCCCTATAAACCCAGACAATCTAAAGATCTTTAGAACCAACTCTAGGTTCTGCTTTTTGAAAATTACAGGCATAGCTTCTAAGTCAAATGGTGTTCTTATTTCTGCTGCTAATGAATAGATGCTCTAAAATAGCTGGTTGGGGTACTCATTTAACTGCTTGCTAAAGAGAAGAAAGGATACGCAGTTCAGTGCTTTACAAGTAGTGTCAATGCTTTGCTCATGAATTAAGCTTCAGTGAACTATAATTCTGATCATCAGCCCAGATGTCAGGTTTATATCTGAAATCTTGGTGTTTGGGGAATTTTAATGGAATTATTCACGTAAATTTTGCTTTGATGTTGTAATTTCATATACTATAAAGTAATATTTCTAGGAGAGGCCGGCATGTAGTACCCTGAAAATATCTTTTTCCTTGTCCATTTAAATATGAGTGATCGGTAAACCTCATTAAGTGAACTGTCAATAGATGACGTGATTTACTGAAGGCAAACATCCAGCCTAATCTCTTTTGTGTGTTAAGCAATCTCAGTGCTTCTTTTCTGTGCAGAAACTGAGCATGACAGAGGGAGAATAATGAAGTCTTACCTCTTCACACTGAGTTGTGGGCTGTGTATCAGCTAGAAGATCAAGGAAATATACTAGTGAAATGTGGTTCATGATTTCTTATGTAAACACTCTTAGAACCAAGGAAAGCAGCACTTACTTCCTAAATGCCTTGTCGCTGTCTGGGTTTTGGTTTCAGAAGGCTATGGAAAGGGGGGGCAAGTGAAAGATGATAATGAGGTTAGAACTCTGAAAGATGAACTAAGGATCTTCAGGGCCTCTAATGGTCAGCAACTTGTAGGAAGGTATAAGCATCTTATACTGTTTGCCACAGTTCAGATTTTTCCTTTATAAGCAGTACTGAGTACATTTTATACCATCTTAAGAATAGTCCAATGCAGTTTATGAAAAGGTTCTCCTTGTTTTTCATATTGGCCTTGAGCTAGATGCCAGCATAATCAGGAACAGATTTGCAACCTATTCTTAAACTGACTCAGCTCTTTTGAAACAATTTGACAGCAAACAACTTTTCCACTACTCTTTATGTAGGGGATATAATGTACTCTGAACTCATTGATCAACTAACAGCTCAAGCCACTTGAATTGTGAGCCATGGCTGTGTTGAAGGGGAGAATTAAAACAAAATTAAACCAAATGAAATTTTCCTATGTATTTGAACATATTTGTAGATTAACTGATGTTTATGTTTATACATAGACAGATTTAAAAACAATTTTAAAAATCAAGGAAACTTTATCAAATTTCCACTGTTTGGACTGGGTACACATGATCTATAGAGTAAGGCACTCCCTCAGTATATTTTGTAGAATGGGTAATATTGAGAATCACCTATGTGACCAGCCTGAACTTTATATGAAGTATGGGACATTATTCCTGACAACAGTTAAAAGGAAATTGTCTGGACTAAAATTATTGCTACGTATCATGGTTTAGCTTAGGTTTTATTCTTCTTAACTGTAATTATCACTATGAACACTAGATGAAGTCCTGATGCTTCCACACAATAGGAAAAAAAGAACTCAATGAGCTAGGTTGTGTATATTGAAGTCATGACTTCTGCTAAGCCAAAACAAATTTATGACTTCTGCTAAGCCAAAACAAACAGAATTGTTTGGGTTTTTTTTCTGGTCTGCTCTTCTGTTCACAGATGAATCCCTCTAAACTCAAAATATCCCCAGCAGGCCTTATGTTTCTTTTATTTTCAAAGTATCTTTTAATTGTATTTCCTTTCTCTCTTTAGGCTTGTCTTTTTGAAAAGTTTTTTAAAAAGTGGTATAAATATGCTTCATAATCTAACTTCAAAATGGTGTTTAAATTTCTATTCTGAAAAATCAACTGTTTAGTTTACTGACCCTTGTGTCTCAAAGACCTGTCAGATTTCAGTGGCTGAAAACAATTAAGTAGCTAAATGTTATTTTCTCCTCTTTTATTGCATTCCAGCATCAGTAAGATCAAATCAAAAAGAAGGTATGGAAAAACCGGGGGACAGTAAAGGGAAGCCAGAGGCAGAACCCGCACTCTAGACTCACAGATGAGGAAAAGGACTCAAAATGGTGAGGCTGTAGGAAATTCTTGTTGGTTTTTTTAATTAATAAAACTTTATCACCTGTACTGTGATAATCTAAGGAGCTCTAAGAGAATAAAGCTATTTGGTCAGCCTTCTGTCTGTAAAAAATCATGGCCCATAGAGGAGTAATTTCCATGAACAGAGCTTGTACTCCTTTGATTGCAAACATTGTAGAGAGCTCAAGCAAATTAATAACATGTAATTGAAATTTTCTTGTTGGTTATACCCTATGTCTAAGTAACATATAAGTGTTTATCTTCTTCACAGTTCATATTTCTCTCCAGGCACTTGAGTCCTTATGTAGCTGATGACCCAAGGAGAAGGGTAACAAGCATCTCCTAGTCTATTCTGAAGCTGTGTTGCAGAACAGAGGAACAGCACTGAAATGGTAAAATATGGCCTCAAAGAACTTTGAACACAAAGACCTCAAAATAGACATTCTGCAGCATATGTAAAGTTTCTTTTTTTTAGAGAACTGAAACATAAAAATTACTGAATCTATATCAGATTGAGAAATTTTAGAGGTGAGAGGAACCTGTGTGTCCACAGCATCTGATCTGCTTTTTAGATGGAAACCCCAAAACATCAGTTTTCCTACTGATGCATTTTCTCACCTATCTGCAGCAACTTGGAATTAGTCAGATATCAGCATGCACTCTGAGTTTACAGAGCCACTGCCTGAAAATGGCTTCCAGCAAGAGAAAACTGCAACTGTGTAGGAAACTAATGGATTTTAAAGATCTAATGTAGTTTTCATAACAAGAGGCCCATGTTGATAGTCAGTCAGCTCAAACTGTAGCCCATCTCATATTTCTGACTGATGCTCAGAAGGCTGAAGTTCCTGTGTGGCAGAATCAAGTGATATTTTTCTAACGTTAGGAGAAATGACATATCAAGGAAGAAATTATTGGAATTAATTATTTACAGCCTTGTTAGTTCTTGTTTCTAAGTAGCAGATAATTTCATGTCATTCAGTACTTCAGGATTTTCCATTATTAGAGAATTCTTTGGATACGCATGACTTTTCTTCAGAAAAGTTAAGAGAGCGGAGTCATAAAGAGTATAATGAACAAGTACTTCATATACTCAAAGGAAGAAAAGGAAGCAAGAGATAAAGCATACTAATGGCCAAAGGAGTGAAACCAGTCTTTTCCTTGTCATGGAAATGGCTGTGAGTGTATAAGTTCTCCCAGAGGCTATAAAATCTAATTAATGATTTCACTTTTTTAGACACTTAAGAAATGGATTTTATAAAAATGAAGCTGTTGAAAACTATAGTAAATATATAATACTTCCCCTGCATTGATAAAACTTGTCTGTAGAGAATACTGAAATTTATGGATCAACATAATGTTATGAAAGGTTTAAGGATTAAGGGTTATCACATCTAAATATGTTCCAAAATGAAGATATCTTTCTTTGAATTTGTTTTCTATAACGAAAATAGCAACACGTATGTATAGTCTGATTTAGTCCCATCTAAAGCACTGATAATATGTAATTTCTAATTTTTCTTTATGCTTGGTTTGTTTAGCTTTTACTAACCAAATTTACACTACTAATATATTGCCATATTAATATTGCCATATTTACACCAAAAAATGCTCTCTGTATTGATGCACTTTGTATCTATGTTTTTCTAATCCCTGTATTTTCTTACCCCTGAAATACCTTATTTAATTCAATAGAAAGATTTGTTCAAAGTAAAAGCAGTAGAATCAATCACTAAAAGAACCATGTATGGCCAACTGTCTACTTTCCATAACAAAGGACTTAGTTACTTATTTCCTGACCCACTGCCATGATACTAGTGCCACTTATAACTAATGACACCACGGTTTTGTTATTAGCATTATGAATTTAAACTCATTAGCTCATGAATTTAAACAATCCACTCAGCTGTTTAGATCAGAATTTTTGCAGTGATATACTTTTTTATACATGGATTTGATTGACCACTAGTAGTAAATTTAACCACCAGGTGACACTATTGTTGTACTACAGATCAGAACTACATCAGGCAGAAACAGAATATTAAATTTAAGAAGTGGAAGTTTTACAAAATTAAAAATTTAGATTTTCTACATTTGCTCTGTCTTTTTCGTTTTTTTTCCTAGTCCCATCTTGTGGCTGAAGTAACCTGTTGCAGCAAAGTTTAGATATATAAACTTTTAAAACTGTATTACCTCATTTTAATTTCTCAAAGCATCTGCCATCGACTTTCATCTTAAAAGGAATTTCTTCCAGCAACATGCCTTTTAGTTTTATATTAGGCATGATCATAGAATCATAAAATATCTTCAGATGGAAGGAACACATAAGGATCATCTAGTTCAACTCCTGGCCCTGTGCAGACCTCCACAACAATCATACCATGTGCCCGAGACCTTTTTTGTCTGATAAGAGTTTTCTTCTGACATGCAATTTTACATATGAATATTTGTTTTTTACATTATGTCATTTTTCTGGATCGAGGGGTTGGGGGGAAGGTGAGAGTGCAACTGACTTTCAACCAATAAGGTAGGGAGAGGGGAGGAGTCCAAGGTGGGATTGACAACATCCTGAACTAATGAGGGAGGACTAGGGTCATGTGGGCCAATGGGGCGTTTAGGTTTGGGTGACACCCCAAGGGGAGGAACTGTGCAGGGATAGGCTGGAGGGAGGATTGACAGGGAAGGGTCTGGAACAGGGATGGGACAGGTGATGGATGGGAAGGAGCTGGGCAGGGAAACACTGACTGACAGGGAAGGAGCTGGAACATAGGGCAGGGTTTACCATTTTAGGAAACTTCAGGGGTGGGTACAACAGTAGGGATCAACCAACTTAAGAGGGGTACTTAATAAAGGTACATTGGAATGAGCCATTAACAATTGAACTGTAAATAACATACAAATATAAAAACTAGGAAATTGAAACAAACACATCACAACACCTATCCATTGTGCTGTCTGCCACATAGGCAGACTCTGTGACCAAATTGAAAGGAACCTGGGAAAACCACTGAAATGCCATGACAGCAGCTTTTGATTCCACCAATTGGGCTGAGCCAGTCTCATGACCCTCCAGCTCCTGTAACTCAGATCCATCCTGCCAACTAACAGTGGCTTTTCCTGTTTGTCCTGAACCGTCAGTAAAGGCAGTGGGTCCTTGTACTATACATTGGCCGCAGAGAAAATTTAGTCTGTTTTGCCACCTCCAATTGCTTGTGGCTGGGCATGTGATAGGTGATCTGCCCTTTAAAGTTTTCCAGAGCACTTTGCAGAGAAACACGGTTTGCAAAGGCCCAGTCAAACTCCTCCCACTGTACCGGGAGTACAATCTTTGCAGGATCATCCCCCATGAGTTGCAGACACCATTGCTGGTATTTGATTATCGGGTGGGTGATCAATTCAATCAATATGGCTGCCATCTTTTTTGGCTGGTGGGACAAGAAAACTCATTCCAGAATATGCAAGGAGTCAGACCATTTGTCACTCCATTGGCCAATGATACCTGTAGGAGGCAAATTCGGAGCGGTAACAAAAACCCTGACATCAATGGAAGGATCAATGCAATAGACTCGGCAAGCAGAAGTAGCTTGCTGCACCTTCTCCAGCACTCATCGTGCCTCAGGGGTCAATGTGCAAGGCGACTTCAAATCAGATTTCCCTGTTAATAGATCAAACAATGTGTCATGGTCAGTCCCAAATATGGATGCAACCAAGTAATGACACCCACCAATTTCTGTGCATCATTCAGTCTTAACAGACCGCACAAATTGCATCTCTTGGTGTTGAGTTTTTTGCTCAAAAATTTTGACACCCAAATATTTTCAAGGAGGCTTTTGTTGAACTTTCTCTGGAGCCACCTGCAGCCCATAAGAATGCAAAGCATCGAGCAGCTGAGGCTGTATCCTCTGCAACTAATCCTGAGTAGGTGCAGCCACCAGGATATCGTTTATATAATGGTACACATGGGCACCAGGAAATTGCTTGTGAACTCCAGACAAGGCCATGGCCACATACCATTGGCAAATGGCCAGAGAATTTCACATGCCTTGCAACAACACCTTCCATTGATATCTCTTGGCCAGTTCAGCATTGTTAATTTCTGGCACAGTAAAAGCAAGTTTTGGTCTCTCATCAAGATGCAAAAGAATTGTAAAAAAATAATTCTTCAGGTCAGTGATGATATTGGACCAATCTGCAGGAAGCATGGTGGGTGACAGCATACCAGGTTGCAGCATCTCCATGCTTTCTGTCACAGCGTTAACTTTGCAGAAGTCTTGTAACAACCTCCATTTCCCAGATTTCTTTTGGGTGCAAAAGACAGGAGTGTTCTAGGGACTGGTGGAAAACTCCAGATGATCCTGGTCCAATTGCTCCTGATCTCCACTTGAGGAGAGCACTTTTGCCCTTACCCAAGGGTCCAAAGGCATCCAGGGGGACTTTGTACATTTGGCAAGAGTCTAAGACTACTGCTACTGCTGTGCAGATGTCCACCTCAGCAGAGCAACACTTGCTAGCTGCCAGTTTGCTAAGCAAGTCTGCATCGGGACTTGGGGAATTACTTGTGTCTGAGCACTCATCCCCTTGGTGCTCTTTTTCCCATTTTCCGAACTTGGCAAAGGCTGACCATTGACAGCAGCTCTTGCTGTACAAAGGTCTGCATTATGATTTTTTCTTCCACAGTGAGCACAGAAAAACAAGGTAGCTTTTACCTTCTGGTTTTTTCTTTTCTTGTTTTTTGTTGGTCTGTGCAGTCCTCGATTCTGTTTTCCCTAATTCTGTTTTCTGCCTTTCGGCCCTTTCAAAGCTGACTGCAATGCATTCAGCATGGGTGAAAAATGGCGAAAGCAGCCATTTTTTTGTCTGTGGTGCCTATGTTTGCACACACCTGGACCATGTCCATTAGGGAAGAATCCCCAGGGAAAGCCTCAATCAGCTTTCTGCAATCTGCATTGTAATTGGTTCTTGCAAGCTGTTTGAGGAGAAGCATTCCCACATCTGTATTTTCCACTTGCTTCTCCACAGCTGCAGAAAGAAAATTCCAAAAATGGCTCTTTTGCCCCTTGGACTATGGTCACAAACCTTTCTTTTGGAGCAACCAATTCAATGTTTTTTACCAGTGCTGCCATTCCTTTCTGGCACTGTTCTGTAGCAATGTGCTTTTTAAGTATTTTTGATTTTTGTATTGTTATATGGTTCATTCTATGTACCCCTATATTCTTCCCCTATTTGAATCACCCGTTCCCCCCCCC
>VXBS01008418.1:0-115023 GCA_013400255.1 Sitta europaea | reverse complement strand
CCCCCTCCCCGGTTTCTCTTACCTATCAATCTTGAGTTATGTAACCCCAAGACCCTGCCTGTCATTCTGAGACCTCACCTTCAGCCTAAAAGGTTCTAATAAGATCACAAAATTATTAGATGGAGTTCCCGCTTTCCCCCCCACTGTATTCGGGTTTGTTCCCCTACGTCACTAAGTTAGAGAGCCGTCCCCTGCTTATCCCTAATTGGTCCCAAGTTAGACCCTACCCCGAGTTCCTCCCCCCTTTATAAGCTGCTGTATTTAGGTTTGCACCGAGGTTTTGTCTGGGCTGTCACCCGTGACTGGGGTCCCTGCTGTGGGACAAATAAAACCCATGATTTAAGCCCAAGCAGAGTCTCCCTCTTTCTGTCCTGTCACCACCGCTCGCTTACCTGCAGACAAGCCGAGACCCATGGGTTCGACAAAGTCTATATCGCTACTGAGTCGTACCAACACTGCTGCAGTGTCAGGGCCAGCTGGAGCAGAAAAGACGCAGACACTGCAACACTGTTCCAGGAGAAGTTGGGGAAAGGTAGCCTGAGCATTTGGGTCAGCATACATGCCTACCCCTTGGAACAAATCCACTCCAGCTGCATACCTGGGGTCCTGCAGGGGCAATTGACTACTCTGTGTTACCACTGTCATAGCTAATTGACTCCACTTTTGCTCAAACACCTCAAGCTGGACAGGTTGAAACAACACCTGAGCCAGATGCCTGATATCGTATGGTGCCAATATGTCTGCATTTATGACTCTAAGCATTTACATTACCTCTAAAGAACCCAGACCATATTTGGCCACCTTATCCCATAGATCCATCAGAGTCTTCCAGGACAAGAAATGGTGAATGTTAGGTTGTCCCACATCAGGGTTGCCCTTAAACACAGAGAAAGCCAGAACACCTCCTTGCATTGTGACAGTAAAATGGTAAGATAGTTGTCATCAGCTTCCAATGGATGTGGTCATCAAATAGCAGCTATACCCCCACCAACAAGCAAGAAGGAAACACAGGCTTTCTTAGGTGCTGTGAATTTTTGAAGTATACATATTCCAGATTACAGTCAGACTGTAAACTGTCTCTATCATGTGACATTGAAGAAGAATGATTTCAAGTGCGCTCCTGAGCAACAACAAGCTTTTGAACAAATTAAACAGGAGATTGTTCATGCAGTAGCCCATGAGCCAATCAGGATGGGACAAGATGTAAAAATGGGCTCTATTCTGCAGCCAGGAAGAACTGTCCTTCCGGGAGTCTCTGGCAAAAAGTACCCAGGAACACTCAAGGACAATCCCTGGGATTCTGGAGTCAGGGATACAAAGGATCTGAAGCCTGTTACACCTCTACTAAAAAAGAGATACTGACAGCATTCAAGCTGCTTCAGTATTGACTGGAACCAAAGCACAATTTCTTCTGGCACTCAAACTGCCAGTGCTGGGTTGGATGCTCAAAGGGAAAATCCCTTCCACAAATCATGCCACTGATGCTATATGGAATATGTGGGTCATGCTGATCATGCAGTGATCTTGAATAGGAAACTGCAATTGCCATGGGGTCTTGGAAGACAACATGACCTGGCACAAAGGTGAGAGTTTCAGATTCTCTTTCTTAGAAAAGGAAGAGTAGCACGTGGCACATGCTGAAGAGGCCCCACCATATAATCAGCTACCTGAAAATGAAAAACTTCACTCTCTCTTCTTTCATGGTTCCTGCCATATCATAAGGATACATTGAAAACAGAAAGCTGCTGTATGTAGTCCTATGCAACAAGTCACAGAAGCTATTGAGGGACAAGGTGGATCAAGTCAGGCTGCAAAGCTGAAAGGCATCCAGTTGGCTTTAGGTATCACTGAATGAGAGAAATGGCCAGCACTCTACCTGTACACTGACTCATGGATAGTGGCAAGTGCACTGTGGGGGTATCTGTAGTGGTGGAAAAAAGATTAATTGGTAGCACAGAGTTAAGCCTATCTGGGCTGTTCAATTGTGGCAAGACATTTCTACCTAGATAGAGAAGTTGGCTGCAAAATACCTCATGCAGATGCACACAACTGAAGAATTAGGCTACTGAAGAATATTGCAACAGGTGGATCAAGATGCCATGATTAAAGTGTCTCAGGTGGATCTGGACTGGCAACATAAGGATGAATTATTTCTGGCTTGTGGGCCCATGACACCTCAGATTATGAGGGAAGATATGCAACATTCAGATGGGCTCGTGATCGAGGGGTGGATTTTAGCTATGGGCTCTATCTCTCAGGTTATCCATAACTGTGAAATGTTCCTCAAGCAGGTCAAGTGGGTAAAGCCTCTGCAGTGTGGGGGACAACGGTCAAAATATAAATATGGGAAAGTCTGGCAGATTGGGCAAACCCACCAAGGCAAGTGCTATGTTTTTACCATGGTGGAAGCAACTACTGGATGGCTGGAGATGTACCCTGTGCCTCACACCACTGCCCAGGAGCACCACCTTGGAATTTGAAAAGCACATCCTGTAGAGACATGCCACCCCAGAAAGAAGTGGGTCAAACAATAGGACTCATTTCAAAAACAGCCTCATAGACAGCTGGGCCAGAGAGCACAGTATTTACTGGGTGCCTCATACTCCCTCTCATGCACCAGACTCTGGGACAATTGAATGGCACAATGGACTGTGAAAAAATAGATTGAAAACAATAGGTGATGGGACCTTCAAACATTGGGGTCAATGTTTCACAAAGGCCACCAGGTTAGAGGTTCTAGCACTATCGATCAAACTGGCTCTATCCAGTCACACCATAGAAGGGGATAAAGTCCCTACGGTGCACACAAGGAATGTGCTAGGAATGCGCAGTTTGGGTTAGTCCTGCCTCAAGCAAAGGCAAACCCATCTGTGGGATTTTTTTGCTCAAGGACCTGTGTGCATTTGATGGGTAAAGCATAGAGATGGGAAGCACATTGTGTACCTCAATGAGATTTGCTATTTGGTAAGAAAAGTCTGTAATGTTGAATTGCATATAATATAATATTGATTGCTGAATGACACTGCCACTGTATGCCATAACTTCCATGGACAGTGAGGACGGACGGCTCCAGATACACCAGGTATGAGCCCTTGATGCAGCTTGCAATCACCAAACAGCACACTAGCCCTTCTGCCCTGGAAGACATCTAGGACAGATATATGTATATATTTGGAAGGTGTAGGATCTGGGAATGGCATAAATAACATAGAATAAGGGGAGGATAATGCCCTAGTTTCAACCAAGGACAGGGTTAAATTTTTTGCAGTAGTTGAGAGGGGGTGGAACCTGGAGCCTGTGGGCATGTCTAGGTTTTTATTCTATACCACTCATGTTATTGTTGGAGGGCAGAAGTAAGGGCTTCTCACTTTTGAGAAGAAGGGGGAGTGGCTTCGGGTAGAAGGAAAAAGGTGCCCTGGGGAAGTTCTGCAACCATTTTGTCCTTTTCCATGAGAGCAGACAACAGGTGGAATGGTGGAGTGGTGCTGATCCTGACTGGGGCATTTGTCTGACATTGTTTTAGGCTTGGGGAAAAAAGAATGGTGGAGGGAGAAATGGGGTGGTGCCAGCTGTAGTCATGTTTGGTCAGACTTGGTGAGCATTTTACATGTAATCACCATCTTTTATACACTGCTATTATTAGTATTGTTGCAGTTATCGTTCATTTTCTCATCTCATTGCAGTTTGCAATAAATTGTTATCTCAGCCTGTAATCTCTGCCTTTTGTGTCTCTCTTTTATCAGAGGGGGTTAGGGGAGGAGAGCAGCTGGGTGGGGCTTAACTTACAGATGTCTCCTTAGAAGTACTGGCAATCCTTGTATACTGAAAGAGTTCTTAGTGGTAATTACTATGTGATAGTACAAGTAAAGTTTCTACATATGTATAACCAAGAAGAGGTTAAACTATTTAGGTCTTTGTTCTCCTAAGTAACTGCATCTAGTTGAAATGTTTGTCCTGAGGCAGGGAAATATCAATTCAAGTGATAACTATTTGGCATACTTACAAATCACTCAAACCTGAGTGATTAATGACAGACATTTGGGAGCAATCATAATAGATGTGGCTATCTTTAATTACCAGTAAATATTAGACAACATTCGTCTGAAGAATTTTATTTAATAAATTCTCAGAAGTAAAGAATTTCGTCCTTAAATGTGAGGTGTGGGGGTGTTTCTTTCGTGTTGTTTAAGTTATTAACTGATTTTGATGCAAGTCTTTTAGATAATAGACTTCTGAAATTTCTTATACAGAAAGAAGAATACTTTGGAATTGACCTAGGATTCGGGAGACTCTTGTTTAAGTCAGATACATATTTTCTTTGTTATTTCAGTGATTTTCTACTTTGATGAAAGTTGAATGTATTTTTATTATTATACTGTTCTGGAAATGAGGAAATACAAAGTTACTAGATAGGTTTTGAGGAGAGGCAGGTTTGATTATTTACCAAGTTCAAATAACTTGTCAAATGTATTCAGACACAACTATATAATTTAACTTATAACTCATATATTGTAGAATAAACAGTAAGGGTTAGCCTTATGTATATGCCAGTGGAGGAAAAATTCAATTAGGAAAGATTGAGGTTGACTGGTAATTAGAGAGGTAATAGTTCACCCCTCTATATTTAAAGGTTGAGTCACCATTCCCATATAAACTGGGCTTCTTATTCACTTAATCAAAACCTATGAGGACATCTCTTAAGGGCAATTCTTTTAATAGATGATAGGTAAATTCCAATTGTAGCAATGATATGAGTTCTGTAACAAGCAGAACTCAAATCTTCCAGAAACAAAAAAAGATTCCTTAACTTGATGTGAAATTTTTGGGCTCAAGTATAAAACCAATGTTGCATGAAGAAATCTTTGCAAAAAATATTAAAGTACTCAAAATAAATCTGTTCTAGTAATGTCCTATAAAGCGAGTTACTCTGATTAGTTCCAGTTCACCCAACTGGATTACCTTTGATGTGCTATTAGCATTCTGGTAGCTCCTACTCTTAACTGGATTAGAGTAATTAATATGCTATAGATAATACAGTTTGAAAATGTGTTCTTAACAGAGCAGAATGTTTCACAGTGAAGTGATTGCCTTGATTTTAGATCATTCCATGTTAAAGTTACCTCCATAAACTATATCTTTACTTATTTATGTATTTATTCATGTATGTATTAATTTTAAAGCTATGATAAGGAAAGCTGGAGTATTTGAAATCTTACTCAGGCTCAAAAACAAATCTGAAAGTTAGTATTTGCTTTGATTGTACTCTTCAATCATTGGACTAAAAGCTGACAGTATTGTTTTGTTTGGTACAGTGAAGATTCTTGGACTGTAATAGCTGCAGTTAGAATTATATATATTCAACATCTTTGAGTCCTAACAGCTTCCTATACTGATAGATTTTTTTTTTAAACTGCAAGTGAAGCATTATCATTTATGTATATAAGACAAACAACTGGAAGAGACTATTTCAGAGGGAATGGTGACAATAACATGAACAGACTAAGCTTAAAGCTTTAGTTAATACATGGAAAATGGAATTCTTTATTTGAAAGGCTCACAGAATTTACGTTGAAGAATCAGGAAATTCTTGAATTCCAAATTTAATAAAAAACTTCATTAGAAAGGTAATTGATAGAGCTGTTTATCCTTCACTGCTTTAAGGCATTTCTGTAATAATGAAATTATCAACACTTCTTAAAACTGTTATAGTGCCTTTATGGAAAAAGATCTCTGAGCAATCTGTTCTCTTGAAATGTGTCCTTGCTCACAGCAGGGGGGTTGGAACTAGATGATCTTTAAGGTCCCCTCCAACCCAGGTTATATTATGATTCTGTGATATTACCCATATCTCAAAGATTTCATTTTAGATATGAACTCAATGAATGAGGATAAGAAACTGCTCATAGAGGCTGAACATGAAAATAACAAGGCTTGCAGCAATATGCTTAGGCAATTACTTGATTTTGATATTTAGAGACACAATGACTTAATTTTAGATCATCAGGGTGTTTATCCTGAGTCATCTTGCACATTAGTTAAAGAAGGGAGTGATAGGAGACATTTGGATGAAAAAATGAGAGATTTGTAAGCCAGAAATTCGAGTAAGCTGATGCACCAGTATACCAACAGAAACACAGAGAGGCTGAGGGAGAAATGTTAGATCAAGATGATAATGTAATTGTCAGAATGGATGACCGACAAGACTCTGAAATAGTTGTACACTTGTATTTATTATTACACATTAAGGACTCAAGCATCCAAAATGCAGTTGATTTACCAGTGTAGTTAAGCATGTGCTTTAGTAATACAGATGAGCAGTTATAGATAATTAAGCCTATGCTTTAATGTTATAGCCTAAACATTTTAGGAAATATTAGCTCTTGGATTTTCTTGTAAGTTCTAAACATATAATTTATGTTTCAATTACTCTGGCTTTACCTCCCTTTCTTCTTTTTTATCTCATTGAATTTGTATTTTTCATTAATTTGAATTTTGTTCATGAATGAGGAATACATGAAATTTATCAAACATGGTGCTAGCTGTATCTATATTTGTGTATGTTCTTTATCTCTTTGAAGGGCTCTCCCCTCATAAAATACATTATGAATGTATTTTTAGTTGTCAGCTCTTATCCTTTAATCAATTAACCAATTCTGACTTCCAATTGGGAATGCCATAAACATACACATTCTGTCCCATATTGTGGGAATTATTCCCTAAGTACACAAGAGGGTTGTGGAAAAGGGTATGGAAAGAAGGTTAATGTCCAAAGCCCCTGTGGAACAGTTGGGGATGAGTCAGATTGTACCTGTTAGAGGCACGTACTCTAGAGCAATAACCTCACCTCACTTGGAGAATGGGCAGTCTAGTTCCTCATCCAAGCAGTGGCATCTGCAGAGTGAAACAGGCATTGAGGCCTAGACTCGCTTCATCTAGTTCAAAACCCTGCAGAACGACAGAGAAAAGTGTTTGATCCCCTGAAGAAAAAAAGGAAAAAAAAAAAAAAAAAAAAAAGCTAAGGCATATATAGTTATATTGCTAAAACAAAGTATATGTATGTGTTTTTACAGTTCATCAAGAAAAGCCATGCTGATGCCTTAAGTTTTAGTTTTTATATTTTTTTAGATTCTGTGTTGTTTTAGTGTGTGGTTCTGGGTTTCATATTAAGTGCTGCTAAGCTCTCTTCACAGAATAGGAAGGCAAAACAATTCTTTTTCCAGCTTAGTATCAAGGACAACCAATAAAATCCTTCAGGCCCAAGAACAATGGTGAAGTGAGAAGAAGGGAAAAAAAAAAGAGGATGGAGCTTCATAACCTGAAGATATAATTGGAAAATTAAATTCAATATGCTAATGAACCAGAATTTATAAAACTGAGACACCTTGTAATTAGGTATCCATTTTGCGGGCATTTTGGGTGTGGCCCAGTCAGGCTGTTGTGCTGCCCAAGTGTACCCAATGAGGCCTTTTAATTAATTCCCAATTTATCCTGTTGCTCTGTCTAATCTCTGTTCCAGGTGAGCCTCCAGAAGGCATCAATGCAGTGTTTTGTGGCCGTTATGTTTGTTGTAGGTCATCATCTTTAATAGAAGACTGGGATACACATACCAGGGTTGTGGTTCCATTAGATAACTTACTAGAAGGAGGTGGAACAATTTATCAGCTAAGAACTGGAGTTTAAACATGTAAAAGACCTTTATAAAGAAGGGGGTGACAGACTAGAATCTAGTGCCTAATATAGATTCATAAAAAGGCATAGATACATGCACTCAGTATCACAAAGTGTAAGCCAAGAAGGCATGTAAAAGTTTGGCTGACTTATGTGATACAGAGCAGAAGATAGCCTTCAAAGACATCACACACAATACTGAAACTGGGTCCCTGCTGACTCTCCTACAAGTTATTCTTCCAGAACTGGAACAAAAGAACTTAGCAAAGGCCACACCTCAGGAACTGGCTGTCCTTTCTTCCCACTGCAACTGGCAAATAAAATTTGGAGGAGTTTATGGGTGATATCTGTAACTGCTAGATTTGGCCAATAGCCTCCTTACTTGGGAAAATCTGTACTGGTACAGAAAACATTTCAGTCCTTGATGACATGGAAAATCTGGCTACTTGCTTCACTTCTCAAGTGAAGACAGGTGAATTTGGGGAGGGAGACTACTTTATGAACTCAACAGCAAAAAACAAAAAGAAATTCAAGACTGCACATCAGCAGTTTTAAACATCAATTGCCAACATTAATTGACTTATTTAGAGGATAGGGGATATATTACATTATTTCTAAGTACCAATATGCTCTTTGTGTAATAATCATATAGCAAAGGCATTCAAATTTATAGTACAGATTAAGTTTTTTTTAATAATCTGCTACCTAACTGCTTCCCTTTAGTCACCTAAATTTGCTGAATTTTCTCAGCTCTCAATTAGCACAGTGATGTGTTACTGTGACGCAGATAGGAAGGAACACACAGTAACTTACACAGCAGATGTTCAGGTAGAGAAGAAGGAAAGAACTACCTCATTTATTGTTGACTTCATATACATAAGTTTCTGGACAGTGACCAGAGATTGGACAGAGAAGTTACCACTCCTCCATCTCCACTGGTCACTTGACAAGTTCATTAGGTGATATTTTTTTGCAAAGGAATGTAAACACGATTTTTGTTTATTTTACAATTCATGAGAACTGACTATTATACTAAAACAAATTAGAAGGCTTATTTTCAGAGACAACAGTGACACAGCATTGAAGTAAATCTGCCAGGTAGCCCCTTCCCGGTCTGTGGCGAGTTTTGTTTGCTCCCTGCCCACGCTGGGTTAGGGTAGCAGTTCAGCAAGGGCTGCTAAAGTCCCCAGCAGCAGGGCTGCTCTCTACAGCACCAGCTGGAAATGGTGTCGAGGATTAGAGTAAGAATCAGAGAGGAGCCTTCAGTTTGGTTCCAAAAGCATTTATTGCCCTCAGAGGGTCAGGGACTGAAGACCCCTGGACAGGGGTGTGCAGGGCTTTGTACACAGGGGTGGTCTCAGGGGCAGCAACCAATGAGGCAGGGAGAAGGGAGGAGCACAAGGCAGGATTGACAGCACATTCCACCAATGAGGGAGCACAAGGGAGGGACATGGGTCATGTGGGCCAATGGAGCATTGAGGATTAGAGGATTTCCAAAGGGGAGGAACAATCAGGGATTGGCCCAAGGGGGGATTGACAAGGAAGGTACTGGAACAAGGGGCAGGGATACAATGACAGACAGGGAAAGGGGCAGGAATAAAGGGTGGGGAATACCAGAGAAGGCAAACTCAGGGGTGGATGCAACATAGGAACATAGGGAGAAAGCAACTGGGGAAGAAGACAGGGATACACAGGAACATACCAAATAACAATAATCTGTCAATAACAAAATAATACAAGGAAGAAGGAATCAAACACACCACAACAGCAGAGAGCATACAGTAGATTCACATTTTTATAGTTATCTGCAGAGTACAGAACACATGCAAAGACTTTCATTTGTATTCCTAGAAGAGATTCAGATTCATAAGAAATGTCTGTATTTTCTTTTTAACTGTATACTTCTTGCCAGAGGAAATCAAGAAGTCATTCTGACAATTTATCAGATTTAAGTTTCTATTGGAAATTTGCATAATGCAGGTTTATTAATATATAATTAATAATATAATAACTCATATTAATTAATCACTTAACTTTTCTGAGAAAGATTTCCAAAGATGCAAAGCAATTAGTGACTTGACTGGGTCTTATGATTTAAGTGCTAAGTGCTTAATTCATACTGTGAGGAAATAACAACCAGAAGGTTCTAACATGAGACTTGTTTAATTCTTACAGGCTATACTGACATCTTTAGATGAAAATTCTGTAGCATATTGCTTAATAAATTAACTGATTTCTTCAGCCCAACAGAAATTGTTGCATTTTGTTTGTTTGCATCACTTGGGTAGATGTAATTAACACACAGATGCCTGTGAAAAAATATTTCTGTTAAGGAATAAATATTGGCATCAGCTCTATCCTGCTTATTGTTATTTTATTTACTTTGGTTGTGATTTATAAAACAACATTAAATTCAGGAGGTATCTAATTTTGCTTACTTACGTATGTAGTCTTATTGCTGCAATTAAAAGCTCTTCAGCAAGGCTTTTCATGATAGGTTTGTTACATAGGAACCAGAGCCATAGCTTAGAAATCATTCTGCATGCAGACAAGTGATGCTATGTTTCAGATGAGACAGTAGAATCATAACACATAAGCTAGGAGGAATCAAATTCATACACTGCTGCAGCAGTCCTCTTTTTAAGGGTAGAAATAAGCCAAAACACAGATATTTAATAACTTGAAAAGGGTCCCAGTTTATTCTTCCTAATTGCTTAGCCATCCTGACTCTGATTACCGCAAGCTCCTACTATAGTGTCCAATTGCAGACTGACTGCTGACTATTTCCTAGTGAACTGTGTCTGCAAATGCTAGTTTGCAGACTCTGAATGCAGGCCTTAGCTAGATAGACTATAACTGCAGGCTCTAACAGCAATCTAACTCCATCAGACCCAGACTGACCTCCCAGCAGATATCTTTTCCACCAGTAACTCTCTTCCTTGCTTCATTCTTTCTGCTCCCTGGATCTTTCCTTCATCCTCAGGGCTCTTCTACATCCTCAAGTCTCTCTTCCTCAAAGGGCTCCTCCTCATCAAAAGGCTCTCTGACTAACCAACCCACCCCTTTTATCACACCTATCTTCATTAGTCCCAGCTGCAAGTCACATTCTTTGGTAATTAGTACAACTGTGACTTATTAGGGGCAAGGTCACCTGAAATCCCTTCTTTCACACCAAAATTTACTTCCTCATGAAGGTGTATATGAACTTCCATAACGATCAACAATTCCCTCAACTATATTTAGATACAGTTTAAACCAGAAGACATAGTAAGTCTGTACTTGAAATATCAAATATATAAATGCTCAAAATTCCCTTCAGTCTTTCTGTGGCAGTAGGTATGAATGAGGTACAACTATCTTCCAGGCTTATGTGATAAAAATGCATCTGCAGGTTATTCAGTATTATAATAAAGAGTGTTTGGAAGTATTCATCACTTATCTGTGAGTTTTATGCTTTAGAAAAATTAGAGTTTAGGTTGTAACCAAATATTGTAACATCTATAATGTCATTTTTATTCAGTAATAAAACTTTTTCAAGTATTCTTTCCTGTTCAACTACTTGACTCTGACATGCTTCTAGACATTAACTAGTGGTAGTTCTATTCATTCACATGAATTTACACATTTTTAATCCTCTGCTGACACAGCTGGCATCATTGCAGTGAGCAAAAATACCAAAGCTAAAAATCCTTCCCAGTTTTTTATTGACATATCTTAATTTATGATAACTCATTATGCATTAAATGTGATGTTTCCCAGCCTTTTGGGCATATGGTGTGGCACAGCCGGTATCAGCAATAATATGATTCTCTTGTCATTAAAGATCTGGCAAGAGACTTGGTCTGCTTGATATTTTGTTTATGAGATATATACTCCCTTATAGGCACCTTACACTTCACAGTCATTAGTTGCTTAACATGTAGTTGGAAGACATAAAAGTTGTTAATTATGACTCTCGTAGTGTTGTAGACCTGTAGGTAAATTATAAAAGAAAGGCCTCCTAAACTCAGGCCTTGCTCTGCTAAATTAATAGCTAGCTTGTCACTTCTATGTGTGGCTAAGTGGCTTACAAGTTCCCATGTGAAAACAGTCATGGGAATGCGAATTCTTTAACAAACTATTTCTGGGTGAAAACCAACTGCACCTGCAACAAACAAGATATCTGTCTCATGGGAATTAGTGAACAAAATATGTAAACTAACCAAGAATAGAGAGATTTGATGGACAAGCAAAATACCTTTTACTACACCAATAAGTGAAGTGCATGTCTTTGTCAAAAGAAATGTATAAAAGGAAATACGCTGTTAAAATAAAAGCTTCTTCTGCCTTGGAAACTTTTGGTTGTTACTCTGTGTCGTGACCATCCCAACAGCAACATCATAGCAAAAAAAAATTATATAAAGGATTCATTAATGAGTTAGCAGAGTATAAAATCATCAGCAGAATTTTTGACGTATGTTTTCTTGATTCTATATGATTAGTCACATAATACAAGGATTATGTTTGAAATCTATGGAGCTGTATATGAGCATTTTTTTAACTAAGTATTTCTCTAGAAGCATTGATGAACAAGGTAAGTAAAGTTTTCCAACCTTCACTTTCTTAATGAGAACTTCAGACCACAAGAAACATTCAAAATGCTTAGTAAAGCTATACATGATTTCTCTGTCCTAAGGGAAAACACATAAATGACTATAAGAGTACTCGTATGAGAAACACAATGGCCTATTTTTAGTACCTAGATTATTCAAGGGTAGAGAAAATGAGGAATTTATTTTAATGTAAATAAATTCTTTACAATACTGTCTGCTTTGACAAAAATAAGATAATCCCTGATGTATCTGGATGTATTTTAAAATACTATCCATTGTGTGAAACATAATGTATTCAACAAGTTATCTGATTGTATATGCACCTAGAAACTTTAATATATGGAGTTGTGCAAAATATTGAAATGTTTTTCATTTGTAAGTATTTTGGGATTCATGCCCGATAGATAGATAGATAGATAGATAGATAGATAGATAGATAGATAGATAGATAGATAGATAAAATTTAGTGTAAATTTAATTTAGTGTAATTTTAGCAATAAAATTATATTTATCCAGCATCTGGTGTCCCAAGTTACTTGCCTTCCAGGCATTTGACCATTGCAGAAAAAAGCAATACAGAAGTCAGTGATAAATCTCTTGAGTTTCACTATTGTGAACTTACCTTCAGAAAAGAATCATATCAGGAATCATAGGGTTGCCTCCCTATATCAGTCCTGAACTACGTAGCAGAAAATGTTTCCCATGAGAAATATGAATGCGTAATTTTTGCTATTAAAATTTGTGTTTATTTTTATTTTAATGACTGTAGTAAAATGCGCTAGAAGGGTTTTGTAAGCATGTCATTCAGAAATATTATTTCAGAAAACATACATGTAGAATACCCGAGTGCTTAGCCATAACCTTCCTTTGTATTTTAAATTTGTAATGAAACCTGAGACACTGCAAATTTAGAATGAGTTGGGGAATTTCACTGCAATTATGCATTGGTCCGTCACTACAGCAGCAGTAATAGTACTAGTGATTCATAGTTTCTTATTTGCACCCAGGCTTGCGTCATGTACTGTGCTGCATACTTCCTTTCTTTTCAAGTATGCTTTTTTCAGACTCGTTTATTGTTGACTGGGAAGTGGAGCTGTTCCCGATGTATTCCTAAGGAAACATCCTGTACAGGAAGATTTGTTTTATTTTACATACAGCTGCCAATATCCTTTAAAGTGGATGGTGTCCTCACTATTTTTTTCTTTCCTTCCTAACCTGAATTGATGATTAGGCTCAGTTTGCAAGTCAGCCCTGCTTAGAGAAGGTGACCGGAGGCTCACAAAAATTACTGTATGTAGAAAGAGTTTTAAAAGCTCTTCTTAATCAAGAGGTTTAAGGTATCTATTTATTGATCTGTATGCAAGTAAAAGGCATTAAAACCCCAAATAAAAACTAACTGCTCTTCTTATTTTGCTAATATGAACAGCTACATTAAAACATAAGAAGTAACGAAGTAACTTTAGAAGGTGACATCAAAGCTCCCGTGAGATTAAAACTTCTGCTTCCAGAGATGTCGCAAACAAGAGTTTCTACTAACCAAAACCTTAGGACTCACAAATGTATCACCATACTGTTACTAGGATGCTATTTTTTACTTAAATTCTTTATCTCCTTCCATCTGCTACCACTCCTTCATGTCAATATGTAATTCTTTTCCTGCCATTCACAAGAATGTGATGAACTTATTTCTTTACCATAAGACAGTGTGGGGGGAAAAAAGCATGATAATCTAATGCTGTACCTAAAATGTCAGCAGAAAGTCTTTTGCTGTTGCTGTTATATTGTCTCTGAAAAAATCAGAGGAATACTGATTCTTCAGGATTATGTACCAGCCATTTAAAAATTGAGAGCAATTTTTCTGAAGAGGCAAGTTTTGAGGCAGAACAGGTACATCTCACCAGCAACATTGTAATACACACAACCTTGCCCTAGTACAGAAACTGTTTGTGAGAGTCAGGTTTGAATTGAGAATTTCCTGGACCTATTCAATCCTGGATGCTTTCCTGAAACTTTGAACAATAATACTAGTTATGACAAGATGTTCTTTTTCTGGCTTGAACATGTGTCCACTGGGAACTGCACTGGAGACTATGCAAATTCATACCAATCAGCTATTAGTCCCCAGCGCTGGAACAGTTATCTGAAGTGTTCCTTCTCTTGCAACTAATGCTTACATTTCTCAGTGTTCCTTAGGAATAACATTATTTCTGGTTAGCTAAAACTGTTGAAATTGAAAGGCCCTCTTTTAATTCTAATGTTTCATTCAGCTTAAATCAAGCAGGATTACTAAGCTGGAATGATTTTAAAATAATAATTTTTATAGAGCTCTGTTCAGATAATTTTGCATTTTGCAGTCTTCAGTGTCTCTTTGCACATTCATGGATTTTTCATGCAAACAAAAAAATCACTGTCTATAATTTTAGACGTGTATAAGAAACAATATTGCATTTCCAAGAAGATCTCAAAGAACAGCTTTTGTATCTATGTGAAATGCTAGACACAGCTTTCCTTTTCTTAGGACATTTTCTGGGCAGAGCATATGTCCATGCCGCAAATAATAGATGAAATAGTTGTCAAATTAAGTGCATTAGAAAACAGAAGAAGAGGAGTTTATCAATATTTCTGTCCAAGTAACCTTATATGCATTTTAATAATGTTCTTTCAAGGCCTCCGAGGTTTTGTTTATCTGATTACTCTGCTTTCTTGAGCACCTTACTGCTCAAGTGAAGTTTGGATAAAAGTATATGGCAGTTTGAAAATGGGAGCAAATAGATAGAGTGATCTTATTAAGATCAAGTAGTCCAAAGCCTCATCCAACCTGGTCTTGAACACTGATAGGGATGGGACAACCTCAGAGGGGCAGTGCCTCACCACCATAATAATGAAGATGTTTTTCCTAACGTCTAATCCAAATAGCTCCTCTTTCAGTTTAAAAAAATTCCCCCTTGCCCTATCACTACGTGCCCATGTAAAAAATTGCTCTCCCTGTTTTTTAGGAGCTCCCTTCAAGTACTATAAGGCTGCAGCTAGGTCTTCCCATAACCTTCTCTTCTCCAGGTCGAACAGCCCCAGCTCACTCAACCTCATTTCACAAGAGACGATCCCTAGTGCTCTAATCATCTCTGTGGTCTTCCTCTGAGTCTGTTGCAACAGGTCCATGTCTTTCTTGTGCTGAAAGCCCCAGAGCTAGACACAGTTCTCCAGGCAGGGTCTCATGAGAACAGAGAAGATGAGGAAAATCACCTCCCTTGACCTGCCGGCCACACTTCTTTTGATGCAGACCATAATGTGGTTGACCTTTGGGCTGCAAGCATCCGTTGTTGGCTCATGTCCAGTTTTTCATCCATCCTGATTTGAGAGTTGGAGGATGAAGTAACTTCCTGAGCTGAGGAATGGATAACCAGAATACCTGTATATTTCAGTTACATAGACTATTGAACTGCTAGAGCTTCAGAAAGATATTAAGATACCTTGAAGATCTGAAACACTTCAAATTTCAATTTCTAAAAGCTTTTAAGTATCTGAAAAATAGTCCGCTTAACTGATCTAAATGAAAATTTCAATGAGGATGGGTAACTTAAAGGTCAATGAAAAATTGGTTTTTCTTTTCAACTGTATTTTTAGTTTATTCTGGAGGACTACTTAGAATTTGGGAACAGTACTAGTGAAATTGTACATATTTACTTCAGAGAAATCATACTGGAAAATCTGTAATATGATTTTTTTCTCATGTTTTTAGTTTAAGAGAGTCGAATTTCTATTATTTTTATATTTTAATGGAATTTTCTACTACATAGTATTTACATTGAAAGAGTTAGTGAATAAGTTGAAAATTTATTATTAAGAATTCAACGGCATAGTGAGTAGCACCTTAATATGTGATTAATTTCACTTAAAGAAACAGGTAGGCTTAACAGCATAATAAACAATGAGTAAGAACAGCACAGATGGACTGCATATTTTGAATAATTTTGTAGAAAAACAATATAGGATAAAGATCTGTTCTGCAAGTATTTCTCCCATGAGTTAACATTATTCTCTGGTGTAATTTCGCAAATTTTTCTTGTTAATCGCTATAATAATTACTGGTGAAGAAACTGTTTAATCTGAAACATTTAAGTCAAAATAACAGCAGCTATAAAAGGAAGTGAAATGTGTAAATTACTAACGAAGTGAGGAGCAATTACTCCATGCCAGGCTTCTGGGTACAAAATGCAAGCCAAACACGGATTTCGGTAGGAATGTCACTTCATAATGTCTTGTTCACATGGAAGTCAGTAAGACACAATTCTGTTTTTAGAGCAGAGAGTTAAGACACCTAAACCATTCTCTCTCAGTTTTCATCTCTCCCTTTTCCTTGTTTCACTCTGGGACCTAAACTGCAGTAAGTAAACGTGAACAGCAAAGTTTGATCTTATTGAATCCATCTCCTACAATTATTTAAGACACATTATTACTTTTTTCTTAAGATGTCATTACTTAAAAGTACTGTTCAAGTATTTGAAATTTACTGCCTTTTAAATAATCAATAGAAGGTTTAATTGCTTTTGCCTTTTAAAGCCACTAGACATGTTAGAGGATTGTTAATCTTCCTTTTTAAGTAGGATGTAGACATTGCATGTTATGTTTATTATGAATTCCTTTGTCTTATTTAGTACTCCTTTTGGGAGCAGAAAAGTGCAAGCACCATTTCCCAAACAAATTGGCTGTATTTCACCTGAATTTAAGACATGGCTCACAACTTCTAGCATTTTTGTTATCCTAGATTCCTACCTACTCTTTGATGAATAATAATATCTAAAAGGGATGGTATGCCAAAACATAATGAAGTGAGCAGAAGTGAGATTCCTCAATCTGCTTCACAAGGTGTCAGAAACAACAAACCACACCTGAAATTTTTCTATAACAGTGCATCAACATGAGCAACAAACAAATTCTAAGTTTTGGTCAAGTCCCAGAAATTTGACATTAAATTAATGGCATAAGCTAAAGCTGGTGAGATGAGCCCTGTGACTGGAGTGCCATATTGGATGGTTACAAGCTCTTCAAGAGGAATAGATAGGGCAAGTTAGATGGAGCGTGTATGTTGTATGTAATGGAGGGACTGAAATTTTGGAATGTTATAGAGCGCAGCTGACAGTGCACAGTTGAGAGCCTCTGGATAAGAACCAAGAGACAAACAAATAATGCATTGCCATCATACTAGTCAACTACAGACCACACAGCCAGGAAGATGATGCTGATGAATTTTTCTTTGAGGAACAAGGGGACACTTCTAAGTCAGCCCTCTTGTCCTTATGGGTGACTTTAACTTGCCATATGTTAACTGAGAATACCACACAGTTTCACAAACAGGTCCAGAAGATTCTTAAACCACTTGGATGATAATTTCACAGTACAGGTACTAAGGGAGTCTTCTAGGAAAGATACCCTCCTTGATTTGCTGCCTATTAACAAAGAAGGGCTTGTAAGTAAAGTGGAGATTGGTAACTGTCTTTGCCACAGCAACCATGAAACAATCAAGTTTAAAAACTGTTGTCCAGAGGAAAAGAACCAGCAAAACTCCAACTCTGGACATGAGGAGAGCAGACTTCCAGCTGCTCAGGGGAAATAGTGAGCATGGTCCCCCAGAAAAACGCTTTTGACAGTGCTGGGGTCCATAAGTGCTGGTCATCTTTTAAGCAGCACCTCCTAAAGGCACAGGAACACGCAAGTTCAAAATGTTGGAAATCAAGCAGATGAGGGTGAAGACTCGCTTTGCTAATCAGGGATAGTCTTTCAGAGATAATGCAAAAAAGGAAGGTGTATGCCCGTGTATGCCCAGTGGAAGTAAGGTCAGGTGATATGGAAGGCATGCAGAGATGCTTGCTCACCACCACAGTGAGAAAAAGCATGTGGCCAAAGCTCAGCCAGAATTGAAGCTGGCCAAAAATGTGGGGCACAATAAAAAGAGTTTTTTCAAATACATTAATGGCAAAAGACAGTGTAGAAAATATCAGCCTATTACAGGATGAGGATGGTCACCTCACAAACAGGGTCATGGACAAGGCAGAGGTGTTTAATGCTTTTTTTGCCTCTGTCTTCAACATCCGTGATGGATTAATGGGGTCCCAACACCCTGAACTCGAGGTTCAGGGCTCTGTGAATTAGAAACTTCCAGATGACCCTGAAGTTGTGCGTGATCTACTGCACCAGCTGGATCCCTATAAATCTATGTGGCCTGATGGGATTCATCTGAGAGTTCTTCAAGAGCTAGCTGGTGTCATTACAAAACCTCTCTCAATGATTTTGGAATGTTCTTCAGAATCTGGAGAGACCCCAGTTGACTGAAAGCTGGCTAGCTTTGTCCCAGGCAAGATCTTGGCAACTACATGCCTTTTAGTCTCACTTTGGTGACTGGTGAAATTATGGTGAAGATTGTCCTAGGAAGTACTGAAAAAACACCTGAAAGATAATGTGTTCATTGTTCACAGCCAGCATGGCTTCCTGAGAGGAAAGTCTTGCTTGTCAAGCCTGATTTCCTTTTATGACAAGGTAACCTACCTAACTGATCAAACAAAGCAAGTTCATGTATTATTTTTGTGCTTCAGTAAATTGTTCCACACTGTCTCTCACAGTATCCTCCAGGACAAAATGTCCAGCCTACAGCTAGTTAAACACATCATGGGATGGGTGAACAACTGACTCACAGGTTGGGTACAAAGGGTTATTGTGAATGGGGTGACATCAGACTGATATTCTGTTACTAGTGGGGCTCCACAGGGCTCCATCCTGGCCCTGTGTTCTTCAGCATCTTCACTAGTAACTTGGATGTAGGAGACTTGAAGGTATACTAAGTTTGCAGATGATACTAAATTGTGAGGAAAGATTGACTGTCTTGAAGGCAGGGAGACTGCAGAGAGACTTTGATAATATAAAGGGCTAGATAATCAGCAGTATGTATTTTAACAAAGACGAGTGCTAGATTCTGCACCTGGGATGGGGCAAACTTGGATGTACAGACAGATTGGGCAATAGGATGCTGGAAATAAGGGCCATGGAAAAGGACCTAGGGATCCTGGTTGACAGAAAGTTGAATGTGAGTCAGCAGTGCCCTGGCAGCCTGGAGGGCCAGGCTTGTGCTGCAGTGCCTCAGGGCACAGCATTGCCAGTCAGGCAAGGGAGGGGATTGTCTCACTCTGCTCTGCACTGGGGCAGCCTCAAGTCTTGTGTGCAGTTTTGGTGTCTGCAACATAAGAAAGATATAAAGGTATTAGAGACTGTCCAAAGGATGTCAGTAAAGATAGTGAAGGGCCTAGAGGAGAAGTCTTATGAGGAGTGGCTGAAGTCACTTGGTCTGTTCAGCCTGAAGAGGATACTGGGGAGAAACCTCATTGGGGTTTACAACTTACTCACAAGGGGAAATGCAAGGGCAGGCACTGACCTCTTCTCTCTGGTTCCCAGTGGCAGGACCTGAGGGAATGGCCTGAAGTTGTGTAAGGGGAGGATTAGGTTAGACATTAGAAAAAGGTTCTTCACCCAGAGGGTGGTTGGGCACCAGAACAGACTCCCCAGAGAAGTCGTCCCAGCACCAAGCCTAACAAGAATTAAAGAAACGTATGGACAATATTCATGGGCACATGGTGTGACTCTTGGGAATGATGCTGTGCAGGAAGTTGGAGTCAAAGATCCTTTCAGGTCCATTCTAACTTGGCTTATTCTGTGATTCTGTGATTTTGTGATTCTATGATTCTCTTATTTTATGGTCTGTGCTGTGAATATGAGATTTAATGCTTTTTTGGTTTATATGTTTAAGCAAAATTTGTTTCCACAGAAATATTTTGCTTTTATATAATGCATGATTTTAGGTAACTCTATACATTAATCCTTTGAAAGTCCAATTCAGTATTTCCCTCTAAACAAAGTATAAATCCATGAGTAACATGGCATAATGAGATTCAGTATTTTTTAAATGCTGATTATTTGCAATGTAATAATTTATTTTGAAAGACTTTTGGGATGAGCATGATGAGTCATTTTACCTAAGAAATCTTTTATTTCTGCTTAGGAAAGTGAGTTATAATTCTTCCTATACATTTTTTTTTCATTACTATCCAAGCAAAAATATCTGAGTAAAAGTTGTGTCAACAGAACAACCCTATTATCTCAATAGTTCTCATGGCCTCTCATACATACTTGAAAAATGAATCCAGAAACTCCCTATTTGTTTAAAGCAAATCAACAGCCTTCTTCTTGTGTATAGCTTTGCCAACATAAGAAGCTTTGTCTTAGATGTAACTTCGTCTACATCTACTGTTCACTCCTTCTTTCCCTTTAGTCCAGTCCTTTCTCAGCATTTGTATGTTTTTGCATTCTCAGTTTTACAAAAAGTGAGATATTTTTCATTGTGACATTCTCATGGTTCATCACGATTCCAGAGAGGGACTGAATACTTTAGGAGAAAGAAATAACAGCAACCTGATGATAGTCATCTGTCTGTATGCTCCGGAAAACTGTTACACTACTCCAAATGATAATGGCTGTTGGCCTCGCCTTTTGCTTAATTAAGCACTTAGCACTTAACAAGTTAAAACTCTTTGAAAGAAATTAGGTTCTCAGAACAGAAAACTAATTATCAAGCTACTGGCAAGGCTTCCATCTTCCCTGAGTCCAGTTTCAAATCCTGAAACAAAATATTCCTTTTTTCAAATGAAAAGAGTAATTTTTCAAATACAGTGTTGTCCTGCTTTTGCCCTGAGTGGCCAATTTCTGGTACTGACACGGGATTAAACCAATGCAAAGGGTGGATGCACCTTTGCAAACACACACTGAAGGCCAGGCAGGCCCCAGAGCAGCTCTCCTGGCTCCCAGCCTCCGAGGCGGTGGCGGGTTGGGCCCTGGGCCCGGCCCAGCCCCGCTCGGCCCGGCCGGCATTGCCCGTGCCCGGAGGGGCNAGCGCTGCGCTGTGCTTTTTATTGTGGTTTTGCATCACTGTTTCTTTGTTGTTTTATTAATAAATTCTCTTTTTATTTAATTTCCCGATTTTGCTTTTGCATTTATAACACATGGAATGCTTTGGGGGGATGTAGCGTTCTAACTACAATCATGGAGCAGAGGCACCAGTGTTACAGCAAACAGATATTGAAATAGCTGTAATCCAATGAGAAGCTTGAACAGTAAAGAAAAAGATGAGAAACCTTGCCCCGAGAATAAAAGGGGAAGACCTCTGTTCCCAGAGATGGATGAAAAGAACTTTTATTTTATGCTAGAACGACTCATCCTTAGCATAACACCCCAATGAGTTGACATGGACCAGAAGTTGCAAGAAGATCTGTAAAAAATGGGAAGAACTTCACAAATGCAGGTCTCTGGTGGCTGTCGTTTGTGAAAATTCAAGCCACAAGAACGTCTTTCCTTGTGAAGCGTTCTCCACAGCATTAACAAAAGATACTTTTCTCCCTAAGTGAACTGAAGAAAGACTACTTTAGAGATGGAAAACTGACTGAGATTTCTGGGTGTTATTTTTCTGTACATTGTTGGTAGGAAAGAAAAAAGGTGTGGGGAGGGAAGAAGAAAGATGTTCTGAAAGTTTTATTCTGATTTCTTGTTATTTGGTTTTTTTTGTTTAGTTAATAAAGGTTTTCCTGGTATCCTTTCAAGTTTAGGCCTGCTTTGCTTTTTCTCCTAATCCTATTCACAGCAGAAAATAGATACACGACATTCATTGGTGCGTTAGCTGAAAAAATCTAAAATTGGCAAACCTAAACCACTATACATAATTGGTATTTCTGCCTGGTTTCAAACTAAAACCATGACAAGTGTTAAAGCCACCCATGGAATATAGAGGAGAATCCCTCTAAGTAAACTCAGAGGAACCCTTCTTTATTCTCCTGTTGTTTAGCATATTTAATTTTCACCGGGAAGGACTATCACCTTTAGGTATCACATTCTTGTCCCTCATTGTGGTGCAATTTAAAGTGTTGAACTCTTTTAATTTCTTACTCAAAGGAGCTTTAGACCTAAAGAAATCTTAATGCAACTGTAACTTCTTCATTAGATGACCTTACTGAGAATCAAATTTCCCTTGGTTGCTTGAGAAATACAGGAGGATAAACCTATGTATTTTTAGCAACAATTCCTCTGTCACTCTCCCATATACTAAAATGGATTTTCCAGCACCTAGAGGCATTATAGCCATCTTCCTCCCAAATCATTCTGAGTTCAGCATGCACTCCAAGATTCACTATGGCATGGTGACCTGGCTTCTCATTCTCTCGCCATCAGAGATGGGATAAAGCAATACATAATTTCCGAAACAGTCAATTGAAAACATTAAAAATAACAGTAAGACAAGCCTGGAAGAAATTAGTGTTTCGAAAGAGAGGCAGAACTCCAAGGTCATATAGTTCATGCATCCTGGAAACCTGAAGGGGGTGACAAAACAGATTGTTTGTTCACTACAGAATAGAGAATTTTTAAGCGCTTCTCAAGAAATAAGCAGAATCATTATAAGACAAGAGGAAAATGAACATAAATATATTGTTTAAGTAAGAGATTAGTGAGGAGACAAGAAACTAGACAGATCTGAATTATAGACATGCTTCTAATGACAGATATAAGCTTCTAACGAAAAATAATGTTGAAATAAAACAAAATAAATATTGTTAGTCTAGTTGTCTCCAGTAATCCTTTCAGAGGGGAAAAAAAACCCCACTGGAATTATGATACAGTGGACTAGATAAATGACCATTGATCTTAAGATCAGGGTCATCTTGGTGAGGCATAAAATAATAAATTTACTGAGTAACATGCTTATCTCTCACCCTGTCTTCTAAATGTCATCATATTTCTTGATGATTATATTGAATTTCCTGTGATTTCTACATCTCAGTGGGAGTTACACAAATATGCACACCGGACAGTAAGATCTTACTTTGGAGATCAGCTTCCACGGAAAATATTTTCATTGCAGAATTGAACTGAATACTCACAGAGTCTTTTGGAGATTAAGGCATAGTTCACTCAGCTATTTGACTAGCTTAACATCATGAAGGAAAATTAGAAGGGCAAATAGGTTAAATGGTGAAGTTCGAATACATCAAAACTTAAATAGGGCTCCTCTTAAATTATCCAATAAGAATAATGTTTCCACAACCACAGTGAATGTGGGAGCCCTCTGATGTACAGAGGATACAGTATAAAATAAAATTACTGCTATTCTGGAAATTCTTACTTTAAACTTAATTTAAGCTGACCTATATTGCATTTATTTTAGTAGGAAAGGCTTTTTTTCCCCTTTTTATCACAATATTTTCTGTATTTTTGGTAGGCTTAATTAATAGTCTGGGGAAAGTTATGAGGCTATGATATACAAAACAAAGAGTCCTACTTAGGTAGTTATAGTCCCTTTCTCAGAAGGACAGTTAGGGCAAGCTTAGTTTAGGCTTAAGTTCATATATATTCAACAAAGTACATAGTAATTCTTAAGGTGATAAGTGTTTAGAGTTGAGCATTGCTTTCATCTTTTGACAAATAAGTGCCTAGACATGAACTATAGACTCAGTGATTAAAAACTTTAGGAAATTAATGTGAAAGGCATATTCTCTTCTCCGTAACCCACCTTGGTTTAGTAATACAGCAGAAAATGCCTTATTTTCAGGGTGGTGTTTAGTGTATGACATTGCAAGTAGAATGAAAGGGGTATGAAATATTTAATTTAAAATGTATTATCTTGATGAGGAATTGAATGCTTGATATTTCAAAGAACTTTTATTGTCAGTGTAATTATCTGGCACAGGGTTTAAAATTTGTGTATTTTATCCTTGTCTATTAATTAGGACTTTTCAAAAAAAAAAGGGATGTATTTATACCTCCTAGAAGGAATGTCTAGGGCTGTTTATTCAGTCAAAACCTTTTACATCGTCCTCTAAAATGTTGCCTGAAAGTTGGCACAGAGAAAGCACTACTTCGTGTAACAGTTTTCTTGCTTAACTTAATGGCTTTATTACCTCTGCTTTCTGTCACAAACTTTGGAATAATGTCTCATAACAGGAAAATCTGCTCATGGAAACATTTTTTATATTTTCTGTTCCTGTAATTCAATTCCTTTTGTGTTCCAGCAGTCACACAAACTGTGCTGTGCAAGTTATTGTGTCAGTCATGGTTAGCATAATCATTGGTCACTGTGCAAGGGACACTCTGGCTGGGTGTTACACATACTTCTAATTCAGCCAAAAGTCTATAGTCTGGAAAATTGTTTTTCACTGCTGTAAGGCAGCTTAAAATTATGGACATAAGACTCCAGTGACATCTATCAGCCTAGGAAAGCATAAGAACTTTACATATGTGTACAGTGGTACTCAGTATTATTGTCCCAGCCTCCAAACATTATGTGACTGGGGATTTCTGAATTTTGCTCTTTTGACCATGTAAACTTCTAGATACCACAGGTTGTTTTGTCAAAAACCTTCTAAATATCTGTACGCTGTGTAAAGAACCACTTTCTTTTTGAATTTGGCCCTTCCTGGCTTTTATGATGTTCGTGGAGTTCTGAAGGAGAACTGTTGCTTTAGGGTGAAATCAAAAACACAAGATAAAACCAGAAAATTAGAAAAAAATAGTTTGTATTTCATCAAGCTTACTATCCAAATATAATTAAACTATGTCCTCTATCTTTATAGAGTTTTATGTGTGCATCATCATGTTAAGGATTACTTACGATAAATACTGCATCAAGCTTGCACTTGGAAAAAAAAGAAAAAGAAAATAGCTCAACTGCTATGTTGTAAACATGGTTCTCTGCTGACATATGTCATTACATCTTTCATTGCTCTTTTTTTTTTTGCTCTGTTTCCCTGGAACCATGGATATTTGAAATTGAAGCAGTCTGAAAAATGTCACACTAAGTATTTTAAGAATGTAGTCGTATTTTAGCACATACTATAGCTATTCTTAATCCCCTGTACAGGATTCTTCAGAGTCGGGGCCTTCCACCTCTGCCGAAAAGTTCATTAAACAAAGTCCTGCATTCCCACTGACTTCAGAACTGATGGCTATTGTACTTGTGGGAGGTTTATGGAAAAGGCCCTTCAGGAGATTCAATGCAGAATAACTCAACAGTCAATATAAGTAAATGAGTCTTGGTATGTTTTTATTGCAGAAAAGAAATTACATTCTTTTTGCAGCCTTACATTTTCTGTTGTTAAATGTTAACAACTCAAGTTACAAACATTCACTTTTGGTTCTGGCACATCTTCCGAACTCCTTCTTCCCTCCTACACTATATCTCTCTTCTGTGCTCTATGGCATAGCTTACACCTTCCCATTTAAAAACTTTGCAGAGCACTCACATATTACAATACTTGCAAAAACCCCTTGAAAGGTGATAACAATTCACACTGTTGTTTTTTTCCCCCCATTAAAAATAACTGCCCTTTTTCTTATAGATTTACAGAATAAAATAGCAACTGAAAGGTATGCTACCTCAGCTGGATATAGGTAGCAGTAAAGAAACAGATTCATTTACTAATCCAAAAATATTCAAAAGAGTTGTTACTTCAACACAAAGTACTCTCTGAGGATGTTTTACTGGCATATGTGTTTGGTTCCTGTCTACTTGAAATTAATTTAAGTTGCTTCATAAAATGAATACTTATCAAATATTAGTCCTGTATTATTTTCATCCTTATCATTTGTATATGGAAAGTTCTGGCTTTTAAACATAGAATAGGATCATTCAACATTTAGGTTGAAAAAAGGCCTCTAAGATCATCAAGTCCTCCTATTAAAATAGCACTGCCAAATCCACCACTAAACCATTGTCCTCAGTGCCACATCTACGTGTCTTTTAAATACTTCCAGGGCTGAAGACTCAACTACTTCCTTGGGCTGTCTGATACAGTGCTTGACAACCCTTTTGTGGAGAAGAAATTTTTCTTAATACTAATCCTAAACTGGTGCAACGTGAGGCTATTTCCTCTTGTCCTATTCCTTGTTATTTTGGAGATGAAACTGATCCCTACCTCACTACATCTTCCTTTCAGGTAGTTGTAGAGAGCTTCCTTTCCTCCAGACTACACAGCCCCAGTTCCTTCAGCCACTCCTCATCAGATTTGTGCTCCAGACCCTTCTTCAGCTTTGTTGTTCTTCTCTGAATACACTCCAGCTCCTCAATGTCATTGTAGTGAGGGGCCCAGAACTAAACACAGGATTTGAGATGAAGCCTCACCAGTGCCAAGTACAGGGTTGACCATTGCCCTGGTCCTGTTGGCCACATGATTCCTGATACAGGCCAGGATGCCGTTGGCCTTCTTGGCCAACTGGGTATATACTTTAGCTCATATTTGATGGCTGCCAACTAGCAACCCCAAGGTCGTTTTCCACCAGGCAGTTTTCCAGGAGCTCTGTCCCCAAACTGTTGCTCTGAATGACATTGATGTGACCAAGGGCTCAGATTTTGGTCTTGCTGAACCTCATACAACTAGCGCACATCGATTCAGCCCGTCCAGATCCTTCTACAGAGCCTTACTTCCCCACTGTTTATTACATTCCCTTAAATCCTGTTAATATATTTTTTATTGGACATCCTAGGATTGACTTTAGGTCTAAGTATTTTCCTTTTAAGAGACCAGTACATCTATTACCACGAAATACAACTATCATAATTTCTATATCTGTTTTCATATGCCAAAAATATTTCTGGTACTTTTTATCACGGGAAAAGTGGAAGCTTCAGACAAGCCCTGCCTTAGCCTCAGATTTTGGCAACAGTTTAAATTTAAGGAATCACAAGTTCTAATGATGGTAAATCGTATCTTTTTACAAAAATGAATTATTTGTTAAACAGACAAGAGATGACGGATCTCAATCATAACTACTTACTGCACAGTATAGAAGTGAAGAACTACATGTAGATTATAGCATAACATAAAACAGTACACTATATCAGGGTACCTATATTAAAGCTAGCAAAAGAAATAGTATTGATTTGGAGTCAAATGTAACCACTGAAAGGACAATGTACATAGATTCCTTCATCTAACCTTTGGGTAACCGCAAAAGAGCAGTCCCTACTTGTTACGAAGTAGAGCGGCACAGACTCCCCAGGCAGGTGCAAAATAGAGCTCTTTTATTGCAAAAACCATGCCTTTTTAAGCAGTTAGGCTGTTTATCAGTTACATTCCATTTAAGCCCGACAAATGTAATTCAACCAACCACTCTAAACCACAATGCAAATATGTAATTGTTATATAACAATTTTTCTACCTCTAATTCAACTCAGTCACTTCTCTCAGTCCTTTTCTACTCAGCAGAAGTAATAGGCTTGAGCCATGATTTTACAAGGATAACAAGGCCCTTATTTTGTAAGGTTTTACCTATCTGCAACACCTACTCATGGGAGAAACTCCACACATTTCCAGTAAATGTCTGGGAGATTTCTGCTTTAGAAAAGTTTGATATGGCTTTCATAGTTGTAAAGTGAAGGATGTCAGTTAGTCAAAAATCCAGCTTTTCTTACCAGATTTCACTTGAACAGTAAAATTTCTATTGGCAGTTGGGAGATGCCAGACAAGTGTTAACCCTCTGGTGCCAAAATAACTCACTACAAGACAAACAGGTTGTCCTGTTTGAGTTATATAACTCAGGTTAACAAAAAACAGATAAACTCTTGTGGAGTGGGTGGGAAATGCCCTGCTACACCTTTGGTGAAACATTCTACATGCATCACACAACTATATTTCTACTTGCTAATTTACATGAGCAAGCATCCATTTCTATAAGAGCCTGGGCCCTACTATCTAAAATCTTTTTGCATGTGAAGTACCTACCTCATTATAACATTATAGCCCTTTTTTTTTTTTTTGTTATTTATTATTTCTTTCATCTGGATTACTTATATGAAGGTTATTCAAAGTCACTCAATTTTCACTGCTCTCCTAAGCATGGTTTTTCAGTCCTTCCAGAGCAATGAACTGAATTCTGCAGATGCACAGTAGTGAATAATATGCTGCTGCTTCTTCAGTAGTCTATGTTAAGTGAACTATCTTTCATTCTTAGGCCAATCAGTTCACAAGAAAATGTCAAATAATTACTTTCTCATAGAATTAAAAAAATGGAGTGGGAAGGGACCTTAAACATTACTTAGTTCCAGCTCCCCCGCCATGGGCTGGAAGGCCACTTCACTAGACCAGGTTGCTCAAATTACCATCCAATCTGGACTTGAAGAACTCCAGGGATAGTAAATCCACATCATCTTAGGGCAAGCTGTCCCAGTGCCTCACCACCCTGAGTGAGAAAGAACTTCTTCCTAACATCCAAGTTAAACCTCTCCTTTTTTAGTTTAAAACCATTCTCTGTGGTTCTATTACTATCTGCCCTTGTGATCTTCATGGCAGTCCTCTGAATCTCCTATAAAACCATACAAGTCCATGCTGTTCCTATTTTGAGAAACCAAACAGTGCCTTCCAGATGGGGTCTCTTGAGGGCAGAGTAGATGAAAAGAATCATCTCCTTTGACCTGCTGGCTACTCTACTTTTGGGATGCAGTTTGCCTTCTGGGATGTAAACACACATTGGTGTCACATGACCAATTTTTCATCCACCAGAACCCCCAAGTCCTCTTTGGCATCATCCTCTCTGTTTATACTGATATTTAGGATTGCCTCGACCTAGGTAACACTTATGCTTGGACTTGTTGTACCTCATAAGGTTCTCATGGGTCAGCTCCTCTAGTTTTTCCAGGTCTCTCTAGATGGTATCCTTTCCTTCTATTGTGTCAACTGCGCCACTTAGCTTTGTCACTCAGGTGACATCTACAAACTTGATGAGGGTGTGCCTGATCTTGCTGTATGTCATTGATTAAAATAGTAAAAAATCACAAGATATGTTAAACTATGTTGTTGCTCCTGTCTGTAATGCACTGTAGTAGTCTTGAGGGAAGGTCTGGAAGAGAAATCATGTCTTAGTTTGGAAGACAGATGTCTGCTAGGGAAAAAGCAGAAGCCTCCCTTGGAATGGAGAATGCAAACTTCCTCTCTACAAATTGTTATCATTTTGAAATTGAGGCACTCTCAGGCAATGATAAGAAGATAGGAATAACAGTTTTTTCCTAGTGTATATAACAAGGCAAACAGAACAACAATAACTATGGCATTAACAACAAACAGAACCAGAGACCCAGTTTTCTCTGCCACTGGCACTTTCCCCTTTGGTGCAATTACCATCACAACTGACCAGAGTGAGTAAAAGTCCTGGGGTGATTGATGAGATATAATCAGAAGTCTGTGGCGGTTGTTGAGCTGCGAAAAATATTCTGGCAGTCAGGGAGTGCGGGACACAGTGTGGAGAAACCCGGAGCGAAAGCAAAGGGACAGAGGGCATGGGGACCAGCTCCTGGCAGGGCAGGGAGAAACCAGGTTTGAATTCCCTGGGCACACGAAGAGATGGTGGTAGGTCCCTCTGGACTGAGCTCCAGTGGTGCCAGTGAAATCTCCCCACAGTAAAAATATGCGACTGCCTCACTGTTCCCTCTGAGAGACCAACTTCCCCAGAGAGAAGTGTAGTCTGGTACTACCCTCTCCACCCACCCCCCACCTTGACTTCAGCCACTTCTTGTGTCTTTCTTAAGTACCCAGAAGTACCCAGTAATTAGTTTCCTAGCAACTTATGGGGAAAAAATTCTATAAGAAAGAAACCCAATCCCCAACATATCAGCATAAAGCTGGAAAGCTTTTATGTGTCCTAACAAGTTAGGTTTGATTTTAAAGAGATTAAGTAGAAAAGTTAATCAATTAATTTAGGGTTTAAATTGAAAATAACTCTAATGTTCTAAGTCTTGAGCACAAATAAGATAATGAATGGATAATGTTATAGATAATAAAACGATAAAGCCGAATTAATGAAAATGGATTTTTATTTCAAGACCGAAATTCAGTCGCTTGGTAGCCACAATCAAAGATACGGCTCCGAGCTCTGGTTAGGAGCCGGGTGAACTAAGATTTTAGCTCTGCTGCATAGAACCTCCCCTTGTTCATGAAGGTCGTCTCTGCCGGAGTGGTTTTTATACAGTTTTTCTTGCACGGGGCAGAGTTTCTCTTATTCTTTCATGATTTCACATATTCATGTTGTCTCCTTTTTTCAGTGTTGGGCTGGACAAATGTTTCTGGGAAGCAGTGAATGCTATTACGGGAACCTGGTATTGGAATGCAGGTTCTTGAACACTCTGGCTATCTTGATTGTCGGTACTGATTGAATATTCATCGCTTGGGTGTTTCCTGGACTGCTCCAGGAGGACCCATCTCCATAGGAGCCACATCTTTTCTTTTGTTAATTAGGTCTTTCTTTCAGCTGGCCTCTGTTTCACAATTCGTTTCTCAGGTTTGGGCTGACGATGTTTTTAAACCTTAAGAATTTTACTCACAGGTACAATTTTTATTTCACGTATATTTTACATAAGCACGAATTATTCCAATATATATAACAGATAATAAGCAATGTAGATAATGTAGAAAATTGGTATAAGTTTAATATACTGTTTTCAATTGGTTTGAATTGATTCAGTCAAGCTATATATCTGCTTCATATATTCAGGACTGGACTAGGTGAGAAAGGGTTGGTTAAAAAGAAATTACTTTTTAAATGTTTTTCTTTGATAAATAAAAATATGAAGAAATTTTCCAAATGCCTAGTTTTGTTAGATATGTAATTTTATCATATTTTAACGTGCATTTTTAAATGCAACTAAAAAAAAATCAAATATAAGGAGTTCAACATAACGAATAAATATTTAAAACTTTTTAAAAATTAAAATATCAATTCTGATGGTGATATATTAGAAGGGATCACAGATCAAATCTGGTACTGAAACATAGATTTTTAAAGTTCACTTGAGTTAGCAAAATGAATTAAGCATGTAAATTTTAGGTTGTAGAATTATGTGTTGAATTTTAACCCTTTTACTTAAAAAACTTCTGCCATGATACAAAGGGCATAGGAAAATGCAAGTTTCTGAAGCTTCTTGCATAAAGACAATACCGAGTGAAGACCAAGGGATGCAAGGAACCCAGATAAAAAGGCTCCTCTGTCTCCAAGTTCATCACGACTGACACATATACTCAGATAAGCAGCAAGAGACCAAAAGCGCACGTACAGGGGAGAGAAGTTCAAAAGTTCAGTCATGAGGAAGACCACAATCTTCGGCCTCAGAGACCACCAAAGACCCCCGTGCTCCACCACAGCAAACAAAGCATGCCCAGAAGGGCATGGATCTAATTACCATGCGAAGGGAGGACAGGCGTGGCTAGGGGTTGAATATGCATGGCAGGGTTGTGTAATATACTGCATATAGAACGCCTTTGTGAATAAAGATGTGGGTCAGATTGAGACTTGGGGCACACGACTGAGAATTATCTCGCTAGTTTCAGGCGCTTAATACATACTCACTTCATAACTTTAACAAGTTGTGGAGTCTTTATTCCACGCATCAGTACCATAGGAATACATTTCTTTTCCAGTGGTAAAATAATTCACATGCACAACCCCTATATCACATGGAATGAACATTTGTCTCTTATGTTTAAAAAATTTTTACTTGACTTATAATTATAAATGTTTTTAACATGCTGAGTATTAAGACATTCCCTCCGATATGCCCCGACTTGGTAAATTGGAAATTCTCCCTGCTATATGTACAATAGTAAGGTGATTTTTTTTTTTAATTGCTCAGAGCCTGGTTCAGTGACAACTGCTACTCTAAAAACATGTCAATAGAACATTGTATCATCATATTGATACAGGTGAAAATATTTATTTCTTTAAAGTATCTAGTCCGTAAAGTGTGACTGTTCTTAATTTTTGCTCATCTGTGCAGAGGAACAATTATAGTGTTTCTGCTAACCATCATCAATATACAAGACCTTTGCTGGACTGCATACAGTCTAACTTCTCTTTCTCCTGTCTCTTCCTTTACACTTTAATACAGGAACCCTTAAACATGCTGAGTACCGCTTTCTGCCATGAGTTACATCACTAATTTAAGTGCTGATTAACGATAGTAAGAGTTCTGTATTGGCACACCCTAATTCAAGTTAAGGAAATCATCCTTTTTCAAAAGCAGGCAGACAATGAAAATGCCAACATCTTTTTCTATGAATGCATTTTCCTGTTTTATTTTATGAACCTGGAAATGTAAAAGAGGATCAAATTGTAAGATCATTGTTTCTTAGTAACAAATTTTTAATGCATCAACAGGACTGTTATTTTATAGCTGAGCTTTTATTATAGGTATTCAAGTGGTATTCAAGACTGATATTTTTATTCATTCTGTGGCTCTTTATTGCCTAATTTGTTTATTTTTTGATGTTAAAATATTCACTGCTTATATTAAAATTATACTTAAACCAGAATATATGTGTATTTGTGTGTGTGTGTTTAAGGTCATAGCTTTCATTTGCCTTTGTTCATCAATACTAAAAGAAAAAAAGAATCAAACTAATCTTGTGTGAATGAATTCTTGTGCATATTTTCAGTATGTAGAAACAGATTTCTTGAATGAATCATGCACAAAAATACATGTTTTATAATACATCTCTATTAGTGCATCAAATATAGCTAGCATATGTACCTTTTCAGTTAAGGACCTAGTTTTGTCAATATCCAGAACTGTGCAGCTATAAGAATAAGAACATGTAATACTAAATTTCTACTTCCTCACTATTCTACCACTACTAATCACCATAGGTCATGAGTCTAATCTTAATTCTGGATGTGATTATGCAGAGTAAAACTGGATTAAATATGGCACTGGACATGTTGGCAGGCAGTTTAGAGTTTCTTAGCAAATCCATGGAATTACTTCATATTCCTGGGAAAATAACTGATTTTCTCTATGCCTCTATTCTTTTTCCTGTTCATGTTATTTCTTCTATTATATGTCATGAAATCTTTGAAGAACATCTGTTACTTTGTTTTTGTAGTCAAAAAAACGTGATTTGGATTTTAAAATCATCCTTAAACATAATTGCTTTGCAATTGCTTTTCCTATAAAATTTGTGATTTTTTATATTTTTGGTGATTCTGATTTCTAATTTTAGAATAAGAATAAGTTCCTCTATGCTCCTCAATAATTTTGTTGGTTTAACACATATTCACATGACAATCATTTGCTTCTGCTTTTATATGTATATATATATATATATACACACATATATAAAACATTCCTGTATCAAGATTTTCAGAAACTATTTCCATGGACATTTCTGAGATTGATGTTAAGTTAATGGGTTTGGACATATTTTATGAAAGTTATTAATTTTTTTAAATAACAATCCAAGTGAAACTTTCTTCTTTCTAGATTGTTCTTGTCCTCATGACAAAGATACTGCATTTTCTTAATTTCAGTCATTAAAATAAGTGATTAAAAATAATTCTGAAGTCTAAATGTAACTTTTTTTCTTCACCCAGCATTTTCAACTTGTAGAATTATTTTTTATTAAAATGTGTTCTACAACCATCATTCAAATCTGTTCCAAATTTAAAATATCTTTAAATTACTATTGACTAGTTTTGCAGTCTGTCTCTATTTCTTAGTTTTGGTCTTTATTTGAGCTAACATGTTGGTTAATAAGATACACTAGACTAGACACTGGTCTGGTGCCATCAGAAATTATTTTTCCTTCTTTGGAAAATGCAAATAACGAAAATACTGTCATACAAAAAAGTCCTTACAACTCTTTCATCACTGAGCTTTTATTTTCTATCATGTGTACTGAATTTTTTTAAATGAGCACATAAAGCTTCTGTAACAGATCAGTTCAAGTGCTTAGATGTAGACTCACTTTCTAGCAGATCTACAGAGCTTTTACCAGTTTCCAGGAAATGCTTACTCCTAAGTGAGGTGCTTCACAGAATACTCAAAAGAATAAGCAAGGATAAAAACAAGATGGTGAATAAGCACAAAGGGCTTGTAGCTGAAACTTACCAAGAAACTTACAACAGAACATGGTCTGTTTTTCTTGAATGGCAGAAAATACTTCCTGGAATGCTGAAAGAACTGGAAGATCTCTATAAATTTGTTACTGCCATTGAAAAGCAGCAAATTAAAATCTATATGAAACATAAATTTGTCTTTCATACCATCTGTGTAACAGGATCCATGTTGAATGACTTGAGAACGTCTTAAATGTTTAATATCAATGTGAACCACTAGGTGGGATTCTCCCTGAAATAAATTTAAAAATCTCTTCTCAAATATTCCTGGAAAAGATTTTTGAGCATTCCTTCCAAAGCACAGCTTCTAAAACTAAAACATATTCAGTTCAAACATCATTCTAACTGCTTTTTTAGACTGTTTTGTTGCAGTATCCAAGGAAATGCAGACAGATACAGTACTATTTTGCCATCTAATACCCTGCAATTCATTCAATCCAAACATAAACGTTTTCTCTGGACTGATGTCCTAGTGACATTTACTGACTGGTCCAAATTAGACATGTTGGCTAATGGTTCAGAATCAGGTTATTTTGCCCATCTATTCAATTTTAGGTGGCTCTTTGGCAGCAGGGAATTGTGGTTAAGCACCAACGCCTGATGCCTCCTACAAGCCAATAAATCAATACTGTCCCACCACGATTTTTTCCTTTTTTTTCTTTCTTTCTTTTAATTTGTAGTCTAAAATAGATAGCTAAGCAGTTCCCTTTCACAGGCCAAACTCCAGTACAAAAAAGGCCTGCAAGGTGTGAAATTCAGTTCAGCAGAAGCTGCCACGTACAACACAACAAACCAAGTTTTGTTCTTGTTCTCATAGATGGGAGGCAGTACTGTGTGGAATCAGAAGTACTCATTTTCAGGAAAATGGAGGGTACTTAGCTCTTTGCCTTTCAAAAAGCCTTAAGGGATTCCATTAACTAGAGTCAAGTTGCTGTGTATATATCAGTGTAACAAGCTGGAGTCAATAAGATTTCTGTCCAAAGCCACTGATATAACTGTTAGTGTTATCATTGAATTTAATTGGATTTGAACTGATGCCCAAGAGAGAAATACACAGAAATATGTTACTTTTAAATATATTTTCAAGCTGTTCATTTTCATTTTATCCTTTGTTCATATGTCAAAAGTTTAGCCCTTGAACTCTGTGTTTTCAGATATGATCTATTATAACTGAATTGGTTGATTATGGGTATTTTTGTGTTCATTTTTACTCTGTCTCAGTGGTCCAAATGATGTCCTTCCCTTGATTTGAGTATTTGGCTCACTGAGCCGAAAAAGTGACCATGCTTCAGTTTGCTTATGGTTATCTTTAACTGTGCTCAGTAGGAAGGTAAAAATGTGTTATCTTAAAGCTCACAATTTACGTTTATAGCTTTCCTCAACTTCTATATTCAGTTCCATATTTTGTGAAGCAGTTTAACTGGCAGGATTGGATACACTAGCAGTTAAGACATTATCTGCTTTATTCAATTAAAAATTCAAACATTCCTAAGGTTTTTGGTCACAATTTAGCTGCTAGTAAGGTAATTTGCAACTAGAGTTCTTACCTAGAGTATTGTTAGATGCTAATGGCTATTTTTAGACTTAATCCTAGGAATAAAGATGATAGGATAAATGCCAGGTGGCATATACATGAAAGTAGGTCTGAGTTCTACCCCATTTTTTTACCTCTTTCAGATCCCCTTAGAGGTTCTTATGAATGAGTCTGTTTTTGTTCTCTGGATTATGATGCATTATAATCTGCTGGAGAACTATTAAAGCATAGATGTATACAAATCTGACATTATAATTTGTGTAATCTTTACTGTAAAACTGGTATGTATTTTGGAAAATTTGTGTTCTACAGTGGCACTGGACTTCTGCTGCACTACCAAAAATTGACAATCCTGTTGTTGGAAAACTGTGTTCCTAAACAGTGTCAATATTGAGCTTGTGCATTTAGCTGACAGGTTATATCTTAGAGTATCCTTTAGAAGTTTTTAAATTCCAGAAATTCTAACTGGCTTTTGTAAGATTAAGACTCTTAAAAGTAGAGCACCCCACATGATCTTCAAAAAAAGATCAAAGCTCTTTTCTGTTCACCCTGTTCGTCACAAGAAACAGGTGTTAGGGAGCTTTTCAAAAGCATTCATGGATTCAGGAATGAAAATTAATTATGACACCTTTTCAAATATGTCAGGAATTCACAAGTTCTCTAAAGGCTTGGGGTCGTTAGACCTGGTTTAATTAGTATAAAGATAAAATAAAATTGCCAGATTTTCTTGTAGAGCTGTTTCTTTTTTGAGAATACAAAATCTGGAAGTGGTTAGTGTCTTGCTTACTTGGGGTTCTTTTGAGAGAGAGAAAGAAAAGTTCTGCTTGGAGGGTTCTGTCTCCACTCTTTAGACATAGAAGATGCAACGCGTAGTGAAAAATCTGTGTCATCTTAAAAATAATGCATCCTTTTACAGATTTTTTTTTCACCTTTGGGTCTGTCCAGCATGAGCACACATGGCTGTATAAGATACAGCTGGGAGTAGGCATTGAAATCAAGCTGATGGCATTAAGCTGCAAGCACCTAACATCAAACAACAGACACACCCTTTCTTTCCTCCCCGATCAAGGTCATCTGTAGTTCTGTTTTGTAGGGCTTCTTTCAAGAGTTTCGGAGATCAACTGAATAAAGAATTTTGCCGCTTTCATCTTGATGTATTCACACTGGTCTGCTAACCTGACTTCATCCCAGACTTCAAAATTATATGTCATTCCACCCAATAACTTTGCTGACATTAAAGAGTATCTAACATCCGGAGCAGAAGGCAGCATTAGCTTTCCAGACAGTCTAGCTTGCCTGCCATTATTTCCCTCCCTGCTCCTGTTGAGCACACTGTGTACTTTTGTAATATGAAACAAAACAAAACAATTTTCTGTGTGTTTTAGAGTTTCACCTCTTTGAACTCTCCTTCACTGCAACATTTCAGATCCTTAGGCACACTGGCTACTGAGTAGCTCCAGCCTGTCCTTTTTGTGTGTCTCAATGAGAGTGATAGGTTCTGTGTGGTACAGCTGCGTCAAGAATAAAATCATGCAATAAAAAACAGAGCCTTTGTATGTTATTACTATAAAATACAGTTCTGAACATCAAATTTGAGGTCCAAGAGGTTGCTGCTCTCATTCTCTTAGTCATCAAGAGATTCATGTCTCTTAGTTATGAGTAATCTGTGTTATGTTATCCAAAGCAGAAAACAAGGCATTGCCCTCATATTTAAATTTAATCTCATATTTGCTCTAAAGCTAAGTTAAAAAAAATAAAGAAGGATAAATTGAAACAAAAATAAAGAAGGATAAATTCAAATACTAGTAGATAGGCTACTCACATACTAGATATTTAGAGCAAAATTCTCCTGGCAGAAAACCCTGTGAAGCATATAAGAGACCTTGCATCTTTTCCTTATTCTGTAGTCTCAGGGGTTGCTTTAGTCAGGATGACCCCGAGATGTATAAAAAGTCGCTGTCTCCCAACCCAGCTGTTGAAGAATGAGTCGAAAGTCTTCAGCTGATGCTCTCAAGGTTGCTTTATTGTTTCTTACCTAAGATATTTTCTGTCTGGGCTGCCGAGGTCTTTTCAGCAGGGCAGCCTGAGGCACACTCTCTGCCCCAGGGGCAGGCACTGTTTTTTATACTACAAACTACGTGTTAGTTATTTACAATTATGATCCAATGTCTATCACCTATGTTAGACAGTTACATTCTACTCTAATCCAATCTCCAAGTGCCAACATCACCAAAAAGATGGGGTTTAAGGAAGAAGAAGGAAGGAGGACAGGACAGTGCCCAAATCCCTCCATCTTGCCCCCTAAGCCCCTATGGTAAAATAAAAAAAAAAATCCCTTTTCACTCTACAACTACTATTATCATGCTATCTAAAATGTTGTGACTTTTAGTTCTTCATTCAAAGGTGGTAATTTGTTCCATGGATCAAACTCAAAGCCGCAGGAGTCCCTGGCTGCCTGACAGGGTCTCCAACCCCTCTGCCAGGGCTTTGAAGACCCTTGGCTGGAGCTGGGATCATCCAGGACTGTCATAGAGACATCCTGGGTTCTGACACTGTAGATGCTACTGACAGGAGTTCTCAATGACTGTACTTATTTGGAAGAATGAGCTGCATTTTAGCAACTTTGTTCCAGTTTCTGAGAGTTTGCACCTCATCTATTAAAATGTTTGTTGTAGTATCAATCCAAAACAATTTATGTGGCAGCGGTAGCAACCTGTAGATTTCTAATAGATAAAGGATTTAAAAACAAAAGGGTTTTTTTAAGGTTTGTAGGAAAATTATGACTTTCAGTAATTTCAGTGTTTTGGTGTTTTTTCCTGGCAGAAAATGCTGTTTTATCAAAGTCAGTTTCACAAATAAATCTCAATAACCAACCCCCCCACACACACTCCCCAAACTATCACTTTCTCATTGCTGAAATGCTTCTTATGAAAACAAAATGGAAAAATCAATATTTCATTCTGTTATTAGAAGTTAAAATCTGAAAAACAGACTTTCAAATGCATCTAAAAAGATATTTGAATTTGTCTGATTATATACATAAATATTTTTGAAGCTTTTTAAAAATTTTTTTGTAATTCCATTTAAAAATAAAACTGCAGGTTTTTCCACAGTTGTGAAATTCCTGTTAGCATGCATGTCCATTGAAATGCAGATGCTACAGAACCTCTAGCATATGGAACTTCTTTGAGAAACCAAATTCATTCTCTTTTGATATAGGTTAAATAGAACCTAAATTCAAGAAAATTTCAAGAAATACACAAAGCTCTTCAGACAATACTTTAATAATTCATGGTTTCACTGAGGAGTCAAGTAAATCTGGTATATTTAGTAAGGTGCAGTATGTGAAAATTATTGAAACAGAAACATCAAAATAAAATACAAATAAAAGCGTACATAAAGATTTGGTTCAGAAATGACCACTGTAATCCACTCAAAGCTCAGCCTCCTGAATTTTGGTCATCTATGCAGCTGTATGTCCTGCAGTTGTAGAATCTGCAGGACATATTTCATAGCATTATTGAGGGTGTCCATTATATTGTGACATGCTAATCAAGTGCTTTTCAGTGTGAGGAAACTGAGTCCAAAAAAACCCCAAGAATTTAATATCCAGAAGGTCTTAAAAGATCAGGGGGAAAAAAGCTGCTATTTTAATCAGGCTCAAAATCTACTTTAGTCTATGTAAGTGTCTTGAGTTGATAAATATGCTCTTCGAGCAAATTCAGTAAGTTGAATTTGCACGCATTTGACTGTTCTGAGTTCTCTATGAATTTGTCACAAAGTACTTATGTACTGAAAAAGGAAACTCATAGAAAGATTTGATTTGAATAAGGCAGAAGGAAAAGCTTTCTGGAACAAACTCGGCCACTACAACTTTCCAGATGTTATCCATTTCACAGTAAGGTCTTTTTGCTTTTTGTGCTCATCTTTGGCAATGTGAAACTTACCTCTTTCATCTTGAATAATTTACATTTGCTCATGTTTCAGTTGTTGGGTGCATGATTATTCCCATTTGCTCCATTTTTGCCAGTGTATTCTTTCCTCTTAACGCGTATGAAATTATTTTTTTTAGGTGTCGTGGTTTCAATTTGAAACCAGGCAGAAACACCGATTTCTGTTTTGGTTTGGGTTTGCCAATTTGAAAATTCACCGATCAAGAGCAAAGCAGGCTTAAGCTTAAAACTAATAAGACTTTATTAACTAAAACTAAAAGAAAGAAAACCAACAAGAATGAGGATGAAACCTTCAAAACTTTTCCTCCCTTCCCAAACCTTCCTTTCTCCCAACCAACAATGTAAAGAAAATAACACTCAGAAATCTCAGTCGGTTTTCCACCTCTAAAACAGTTCACTTAGGGAGGGAAGCACCTCTCGTTTGCTATGGTCAATTTCCCCAGAAGAAAACAGTTGTCTTGTAAATCCATTCTTCACAAACATGCAGCCACCCAGATCCTTTGCATTCATGAAACTCCTCCCGTATTCACAGTTGTGTCTCTGGGCCACATCTATGTATGGGGTCTTATTTTAAAGATAACTGTTCAAAACAAAGGTTCTCTTTATTTATCTTTGGGACCACCTTCACTTCCAAGGAACAGAGATTCACTTCTTCTTTCGAGGGCAAAGAGTCTTTATCACTTCATCTCTCTGTTCAACTTCTCATAAAATCAACAGTCCCCCTCAACATTTCATTCCTTTGCTCAGATCTACAATTTGAACTCTTTTATCTCCCCTATACTTCTTTATGGTTTAAAGGAAATATCTCAATATGTTATAGCCAACCACCATAGCTTACGAGAGTCTTTTATAGCTCAAAAACAACTTCCCACACTCCTTCCACCTGGACTTTCACTCCTTCTTGACTGACTTTGATACCTCATGTGGTCTTTATACATCTGCATTCAGATTTTCTCTCACTGGAGAGAGGATGGAGGTTTTCCAAGTTCCATCTGCACACTGACGCACTGATAGAGTTAACAAGAGACAGCATCTAGCCTGGCCACAGTGCTGGAGCTGTGCCAGGCCAGGCCGGGCAGCCCATGGTGTCAGATTTCAAAGCTGTGCTGAGGGGCAGGGGGGAGGAAATCTCAGAGGGTCCAGACCCAAAGGCAGCCGCTCACTGGTCTTCTGCAGCTAGGGGGAAGAGTTGGACAGATCCCAAATTCCTTTTCCACCCCTGGGTCTCATCAGGTGTTCTGGCCTGCCTCATGGCGCCTCCCCCTTTTCTCCCCAGGCACACAGAGGCAGGTTCAGCTCGGGCAGCAGCAGAGCAGCTCTGTGCCAGCAGATGTTCCCAAAATCGGCTGAGGCCTGCCTGGCATGCATGGCCTCCCCCTCCCGCCATGGCCCTAGGGCCAAGAGGGCAGAGGTATGTTCTCTCTGACAACTGGAAGGAAAGAGACCTTCCCAGGCTTCTTTCAAAGGTAATAAGAGCTAGAAAATGCTTTCTCATTGGTCCAATAAAATGCCAATCTCAAAACCAGCCAGCTCACTTCCCTGGGCTGCTCAAACCATGACATTAGGCAATTGCTTTTTTATGTAGATCCAGATCTAGTGCTCAAAGTTGCAGTGACTTAATTTCAATGTACTTTGGGATGTCTATGAAGCTGATAACACTAAATACCACTTAATCCAAATTTGTCAGCTTCTTTCATGGCTGATAAATCTGAAATATATCATTATTTCTGCCATTTCTTGTTACTGTGAATAGTCAGGACCAATAAACTATGACTATTAGTCATAGTCATTATTAGGATTTTCTTAAAGTTCTTTTTTTATAGGGTTTCTCTCCCCTTATCTCATTTATCTTTCCCATCCTTCCCCTCCTCTCTTCTTCAACAAGTATATCTTCATCCCTTTAAATCTGCCTTTCCAGAGCCAACTGTCTTTATGGTTCCACACTTACAGGAGAGGAGGAGCAAACAAGTACAATATTACTTGCAGACCAAACTTAACAATGTCCAAACTTATTGATTCTGTTGACACTGAATGATGATATTGCACTCTGGTAAAACTCTTTACCCACACAACTATTAATAAAACACAAAAAAGAAAAATTAGCAATTAATTTACTCAGTATATGCTTTTGAAGTTTCACTGGTTTTTTGATTGGTTTTTCTTTTCCACTATAATTCTGAACTTCTTCTCTATTTTTAATCAAGACTACAGTACTCGTCAGCATATGTAATACTTAAATTTAACACTTCAGTTCACTGTAGCTGTGAATATAAAGCTAAGAAGATAAATCTGCTTGGAGCTCCTTTCAAATCAGATTTAGTTGTTCTTGATCTGAAGTTTGCATTAGCATGTGCGTGTGCGCACACACACACACACGCATGCACGCACACACACATACAACAAGTCCTCAAAATTGCAAACTTGTTCTGTTAGGTCATGATGGAATCTTGTCTAAGACTTTGATCCTCAAATGATGATTGATCTATGTTGATAAACAACTTCAGAATTCCTTCTGAAGATAATAAAATCTCATGAGACTTGAAGAATCCATAACTCCACACCTAGTCATGTAAATGTCTGTAACCAACCATTCCAGGTATCCATTCAAGTTGTGCTCTGTACTGCCTTGACTCTTTCCTTCCTTACCAGACTGCAGAAGCATAAAATACTGAAAAAGACTCAGTTTCCATAGCATTTGAAGCCCAAGAAGAAAAATATATACAAGATATTTTCTGGAAAATTGAGACATTTAGTAAAATTACAGTAGTCACATAAACAGCTTCAGCTGCACTGGCTTTTATTATGACAATATGTAGGGCCCACAGCTGATACATGTTCTATGCATGAATTTTTCTAAGTGCAAAAATAGAGTCCATGTCCCTAACAGTTTGGTCCAAGGGACCAACTTCCCATATAATATGGGAAAAAAAGTATGCAGCACAGAAAGAGGAAGTTAAAGAACTATATACTATTTTTATATAATTGTTAATATAGTATTTTTGTTATTGCTTACAGAGTGTCATTTGACCACCTTAACTCATGTCTGTTACACTGTCAAATGTTCTTCCATTGATTTGGGCTCAAGACACAATTTGAAGAAAAGGAAAAAGTATCTTACAAATAATTTTAAGGAATATGCTGAACTTCAAAATTGTACAGATAGGCAAATACACTGTATGCTTCATTATGGGGGTACATGTACATGAATGGAGGGTGCGTCTCTCCCTGCTGGCATCTAGTAATCAGCTCAGCAGACAGATGTTGGTTCTTTAGTGTGTATTAGCTAATAGTGACACTTTACACGCAAAAATTCATGTATGCATCTGTATACTGCTATTAGCATTGAAAAACAATAATTTCAGCATTAAAAGATGTCTAGAAAATTTTAATGGATACCTTCTCTTCTGTGCTTTTGAGTGCAGCCTTTTGATAAAATCCTGAACTGCTTTTTCACAGATTAGGAATTTCCACATGACCTCTCACTTGATCACCAGCTGTTTTTGTTTTTCATTCTTCACTACTGCACTGTAGTCATCCCTCATTTTTGTGAAGGAGTCATTTGTTTCCAGACAGACTTTCTTATGGCACCCTTCACAGGTAGTATTTTAATGCTCCATAGCTATTCTTTTCTTTGCACAGTGATTCATAAAGGTAAGGCAGTAGTAATATCCCGCCCTAGATATAGCAGATGAGTCAGAAAATAATTCTGCACAAAATTATTTATTAATTCTGAATGTCTAAATGAAATGTGAAGAACCTTAGTTTTTACAGCTCTTGTGGTATACCTGCTTGTTAAAATTTTGTGGGGGAGCCAGGCTGCTGAAGTTCAGAGTTAGTATTGAAAGTTATTTATCGGAAAGGCATCAGTCTATTAAAGCATTGACTTGAAGGCACAGTCCGTTCGCTGAAAGGTTCCTCTCAGGACTAAGCTCCAGAGGGATGTTGGAATTTTCCCAGGGCTTCCCAATGCAACAAATCTCAGGCAGCTGGCAAGAATAATTTCAGGGTGATGCCTCAGGGAATTACAACAGTTTCCAGGGCCTCAAAAGCCAGGAACTTTGAATGGCAGGTGGGGGTCTTGTGGCTTTTCAGCCAGGAGACCCAGGTGGCTGGCTAGAACTGTGCAACCATCTTTCTTCTTTCTTCTTTTCTTCCTTTCTTCTTTTTTTCTTTTCTTCTTCCTTAACTTTGTGCAAGCAAAGCAAAGCAGCAGCATAATAGCTAGATAGGGATTGCTGCCCTGCTGCCAGACTCTATGGCTAGGTTTTAACTCTAAATTGACTAATTAGCTAAATACATGAATCTAAAACAATTTCTCTACACCTACTATACTTATAGAAAAATATTATACACTTCAACATGATTTTGCATAAGTTGTTTTTCTTATGTATGTGCAGACTTTTTTGCAGACTGCGAAAAAGTGCTTTTGACTTTTGTATCTGAATATTTTAGCTTGTTTTTTGACCTTGCTGCTATCAGTTTTTAGTATACTACTCTACCAAAAAATGTGAAATAATATCGTAATTTTTTTGTACTATGTTTTTAATTATGTCTATGAAATACTAAGCTTTTTTCTGGATTTCTAAGACACTAACCTTCTACAGCTACTCAGGCAACTTTTTTTTAAAAGCACTTAGAAAGCCTAAGGATTTATTTCTATTTTGCTGTCATTTCATATATTTTAGTTTCTCTGAAGGTTTTAACTCAAATCTCACATTCCTTTCTCCCTCTGAAGAAATCAGAGTGGGTCTAACTTCTAACCTCCTTGTATATTCAAGAATAAGTTCATTTGCAAATATGACAACATATCACTTTTTAAAATGATTTTGCAAGCATCAAGGAGAAGTTGGATAATCAATGACTACTTGTAAAATGTTTTGTTTGCATTTTAATTCCATGAAAATATGGATAGGGAATACAGTGCTCCAGGATATCATTATTGCTTTAACCATGAATTCATGCTTTCTTTTCCTTTATTTATTAAGCAGGCTTTCAGCTTCTGCTGTTGCTATTCCAAGTTTCTTTTTAACACAACCAATATTTATTTGTGTTTACCACTAAACCACATTTGCACACCATTTGAACACTTCCAGGAACAGTGATTTCATCACTTTTCTGTGCAGGCTATTCCAGTGTCTTGTACCCTTTCAGAGAGGACATTTTCCCTAATTATCTATTCTAAACCTCCCTTGGTGTAACTAGAGGCCATTTCCTCTCATCCTGTCACTTGTTTCCTGGGAGAAGGCACCAACCTCTACTCAGATACAACCTCCTTTCAGGTAGCAATAAGGTCCTTTCTGAGCCTTCTTTTCTCCAAGTCCTTGACATTAAGATGCTTAGGATCCATCAGTCATGCAGGACTGTCACTTGAACAGACTGTGTAAGGCTCACCTGAGTAAGGAACTGTCATCTCCAATGTGCAATGCTAGAAATTAATGCAAAACTTCACTTGCACATTTTATGGATGCTGGGTAACAACAGAATTGTGAGGTTTCAGGCCTGGAGAAAAAGTCCAAAGATTAAGAGTAAAGTTCACTTTAGTGATTCAAGCCATTCCCTTTATTTTTTTTTCCAACAAAAATTTCACCTATCCCAGTTTATTCACATTTTTTTTCTTGTCTCTGCCTCACTTCTATTTCTGATTTATGTCCAACTGTTTTTCCATCTACATAGTCTCAGTCTCCATTATTTTTCCAGTGAAGTCTCTGTCTTCTTCCTTGTCAAAAACTAGTTTCATCTCCCTGTTAGCAGTCCCTGTGTTTTACATATAAACCTGGAAGTATGTGTAATCAGCGTTTTCTTTCAGTCTTTGATTTTTCCTTTCACGTCCAGTGACTCACAGAGTCCTGTTTCTCCTTTCCTTGAATTTTGTAAAAAAAGTGTCCTCACTCCTTGTTTCTTCTATTCTTGATAAATGTACCTCTTGATAAATGTACTTAAACAATGCCTGCAAAAACTACTTCTGGCTCCTGGTTGCTTGAACTACAACAAGAAGAACAAGGTTGTGTTTGAGCAACACTGAGCTCCACCTAGCCAGAAATAAAAACACTTCAGAAATACAACTGCAAGAACAGATTGTGAGAACATCAGTTTACAGTATTTTATGGATTAATTTAATTTGAGAAGTGCAATAATTTTGTTTGTTTTGCTTGATTTAACTTTTTGCTCCCTACATATTAGAACTGTTTTTTTTCTTGCTCCCTTTCTTGCCTGGAGCTCTGGCTGGATAAAATCCAATCCTGTGAGACAGATCTAGCACAAGGAGATGGAGGTTATGCATGTGAGACTCACCATTTTCAGAAAACACTCAGCTGAGGCATACCTCATGCAAATCTAGCCTTTCAGAATAATTCTTAGTCCTCTCACAAGTCTAAGAAAATATAAAAGGCATTTATTCAAATATTTAGAACCTTCAAAAATGTGTACAAGTTTGCTAATTTTCAAAAGAAGTAAGTTATATTCATGATCCACAAGTCATCATTTTATAGCATGTCATGCCTCTTCTCCAATGAATGAGGACTTTAGTAAAAACCAAAAATATTACTATACTTTTCATGCATGGACAAGACAAGATGTTTATCACTGGCCTCATTTTTGGAAGCAGCTGAGCTGTTTTTCCTTACATTTTCAGAAAAGGTCATTCTAAGGCTAAAGCTCAGCGTGGAAGTTTCAGTTTTAAAGATTTAAGTTTTACAACTGAAACCTCAAACTTACAAATATGGAATACAAGATAGCTCTAGCACATAATATGTATGTGTTTTCCACATGTAGAGAGAACCTCTCTGAAGTGCTCAGTTTCTGCCCTGTTGAAACCAGTTCAAGTATTACCTTCTATTTAAGCTGAGACAACTGCTAAGCAATTGCTAACTCATTAATATATTCAGTATTAGCCACAGTTTTTCAGTCCTTTTTTTTTTTTTCCATCTGGGTGGTTCATAGCAAAAAAAAAATAATATGGTCAGAATATACCCAAGTAGAGAACTTGAATAGTTTGTTGCTGTTGTGGTAGTATCATTACTCTTAATCAACATGATACAATAGTCAATTGGCAGTGCAAATATTGTAAATCAGGGTTCCATGAATGTAAGAATTTATTCCCTCTAAATATTTGCATAACACACTATACTTTAATCCTCACACACCAAATGGAGCAATTTTAAATGAGAGCAAGCTACAAATATGATACCTTGAGCATTTTGTGTGAGTAAGAAGGAGACAAGGTGGGAAAAATGCAAAGTCTAGTAGACAAAATCAAGCATTTTCATTACTGATATAAACTAGGACAGAAGAATCAGCTTCTACATCCACGTGCACAGAGAATTTGAGAAATTTCTGTAGAGATCTTACATGGTGTTTTGGTTTGGTGACTAAAAGGACTAGAGATGAAAACAACTGGAGACATGGGAAGCTATAGGGAGCTACCTACATGACCCCAGGAAGTGTCAAGAAAACTCAGGTAAGTGTAGCCAGACGTAGTTCATGCTTTCATCCTCCCAGGAAAATGCTCTGAATCACAGTTTGTGACAAAATTGATCTCTCAAACTTTTCTGCTGGAACTACGACACAGAAAAAATAACTAAAAATTTGGTGTAGCAGAGGGTTTCTCAAGTAATGTCATGTTGAGTAATTAGTTCTCTGGATATGTAGGTCTTCAGTTTCTTTTTCCTTATAACTGTTTCAGTAAACATTTTCTTGCATGTGGGTCTTTATCAACTGTCTCCATTTTTTGTTGTCATTCTCTTCTGATGTGAAATATTTCCACTGACAAAAAAGATATATGATTGATAGTTGTCTTTACTTAATTGTACTTGGTGTACCTTAAATGATTTTCAGAGTGTATTATGTATTCGTTTATTCTCTTAATAAATAGTGTTGACTCTAACCCATGAGGCTGGACACGTGTTCAAGGGAAGTCAGTGGAAGGTTTTCCACAAAAAGTCACTGTGCAGTGCTTTGGACATGTTTCTAGAATTCAGATAATCCCTTTTGCCATTAATACCTTCAGTATCTAAGTCTACCTTTTCTCCTCCCTCATCAATGTTTTTTGATTTATGTTAGGCTCTTGTTATGCAAAACAGTAGTTATAGGCCTAGTTGTGTGCAGGATGAAGTTTTAATGTATAAGCTCTGCAGGATAAAACAAGCAGCAGTGATGAGTGACAAAATAAACAAGAAAAAAACCACGTATTTTTAAACTATTTTAAAATTATCTCTGTATTTTCTTAATCCCTATTTTAAAAAGGAAATTGCAATATAGATTATACAAAAGATTGATTATTGAATATACAATATAGATTGTTTTCATTAACAAAAAGCATATAAATCCCTTTTGAGTATCTATTTAGGTTCTAATGAAACATGTATTCTAATTTACTACCCAGGATATCATGAAACTTCTTCAGCAGTTGGAATTGTCCCTGCTACATAAATCAATGTAATTTCAATTCTACTTGCCAATAGAATTAAGTTTTTAGAAGTGAAGTACACATACCAGTGAGAACTTAGTTTATATCTATTCATGGGATCTTTCCCTGGTATTTCTTAATGTTTTAACATTTCTTAGATAGAGGTACTGAAATTAGATTTACTAAAATTGATAGCATTTGTTGAATGTAAAGCCCTGCTGGTTTTCCATTTTCTGCAGTGAAGAAACTAAAAATGAAATTTCTCTCTATATCTTATTTCAGACAGTATTTAAGTAAGTCTGACATCCATTCTGTTTGCAAACTTTTATCAAGAGGTAAATTATTGACTGATTGATTGATTGATCAATTATATCTGTGGTCCTTAAAAACCCAACTTCATGTAATAGCATAACTGGATTAAATTGATTTTGTGAAACACACTGAGAGATATAAAGACATAGTACATAAATACATGGTTTTGTGGATGTTGAGTTGACAGAAGTTAAGTTGGAAGTTTGCTTAAGTGAAACCTCAGTCAGTGGAAATCAGTAGGGCTTTCCATTCAAATATGCTTAAGAAATAGGATTTTTCTATGACTTCACTCTGAAGAACATCGGGGCAGGATCATTTTCATCCAGAAACTTTAAGGTGTTATTTTCCATTTACAAATATATAGACCTTCAGAATCTCAGTTACAGAGAAGAACAGATTAGCTTTAAATATATTAATAGCTTATTCTGCTTCCATAATCCATGGTAACAGTCTTCTCCTCCACATCCCATCTTTTGTTGGCTATTGATTATCACCCTTCCTACAGTGACGCTTAGAAAAGTGTAAATAGGTTATTTGGTTTGAGGACTTCTCTCAGTGAGCAAAGCCATGTTCACACTGGGATCCCTGTATCTTCTAGAACTTAAAATTTAATTACAGTGCTCTGGAGAAATCTACTCAGCAAAAGACAAAAATGAGATAAACAGATAAGATTGTGAGATACAATGAAAATAGGAAATAATGCATAAATATCTTGGATTAACAGAATTAGCAGAAAATATACTTTCTAAAAAAAGATTCTTCACAAATTTTTGAAAGCAAAATGTCTCATCTAAGAAAGTGGAAGATAGGCACTATCCTTATACATTTTTAACAGCTTACTTTTCATTCCTTTTTATATACTTGATTTCATATTTTTTTTAGAATACAGGAAGGCCTTTTTTTTACTTTATAGTTTATTCAGTGAAGGATGTATTTGTAGCCATACCCCTGTGCAAAAGTTTGCATGGATTTTCCACTAACAGTGTACCATTGCTAGGCAGGGGGACAGGGTAGCAAATCATTGGCAGTAGGAGGGTAAGCCCACTGATATGGTTGTAAAGAGATCACCAGGATAGAGCTTGGCTTTTCTGTCTTCTTCCAGTCACCTTATAAACTTGAGGTGTCTGAGAAGACAATGAAGAAGTGATACTGCCACTCTCAGGAAATACTGACAAAATGTAGTGTTCTGCTAAGATGAGAGAATTTGAGGGCAGGGGTTAGTCTGCATAAATGTTTAGGGAAAAAAACCACCAAATAAGGTCCCCATTTTTCACTTTTTGCAGCAGATTAGACTCACATGAGACTATTACACTTCAGTTACCCCTCCCCTGTAGCAATTACTTTTAATGACATAAATAGAGTTTATTTTTCATATTCATTCAGTCTTTGATTAAATTTCCAGCTGTGCCTGAAACTCAGGAAATTCAAGACAGAAAGGAAAAAGCATAATCAATATCTAATTTCTCTTCTAGATATGTGGTGGAACTTGTATCTTTCATCAGATGTTTTATTGTGCTGCTTTGGCAGACTTTCACGGTCTTTTGACCTCGACAGAAGTCAAACCATTGGCCTCCCTTGGGAAAGTTTGTAATGCACATACTGACATATGTATATCTTAAAAGTGTTAGTGTTTAACACAGAAGTGTTGCTGAACTTCATAAATTACAACAAACCAATGAGAACAGAAAGATGACAATCAGACTATTAAGTTGCAATACAGCAATTACCTTATAACTCTGTAAAACAGCAGGATTTGAGCATTTGTGCATTATCTATCTTAGAAAAAATCTTTTACAGTTATAACACTTTGACCTTTTTATGTTTCTGTTAGCATTGTCATTCAGTCTTAATGTCTCTTGCTTACAGCAATAGTATTCAGTAAGAGAATTGCAAAGTGAGCATATAAATAACAATGAAAATATAAAAGTTGTGCTTTGTAAATCTAATAATATTTTATGGTATTTTGAAAGGTACGTAGAATTCNACTGAGGCAAAGCCGGGCAGACACGGATACCCCGCAATATTCTTTAGCTCAGTGCCTTATTCCCTTGAAGGCAATTTCTAGTCAGGCTATGAATTCAACTGAATTATTTCAGTTTAAAATGTATAAAAGAACTGTTCACTATTATTCTTCACTATATATCTTCAAGTATTTTTACCTGGAGGAAAGGAAAGTGTAAATCATTACTTTACATGGTGTAAACTCATCAGATTCTCAACTAGAACTTTAGTGTCTGCAGTCCCATTATCTCATCAAAATATCATTTTGATTGTCATCATGCTATACAGGGCCTACTTTGCCACCTCTGCTTTTCCTGGATATAGAACAGGAATCCATGTAATGTGGGTTTTCAGCAGCACTGATATGCAAGCAGAGACTCAGATCACCTGTGTAGTCTGGTTTTCTGAGTCTGCAGTTTCTGAGCTTCTAAAGATCTGTTTCTTCCTGATGTTTTGGGTTTTTAAAGCTTGTTCTCACAGCTTGAACATAAACATCAGGTTTTTGTTTCTGTAATGAAATCTAATGTTTGAAATTCTTTCTGTGGGATGGACTTTCTTTGATGTCCCTCTGATTTGGCCAATGTGGGTGAAGAGTTCTGTTGCTCACTCACCAATCTCAGTGGCTTGTTGAAAATATATTAAAAAAGTAATTTGTTTAAATAAATCAGAATCAGATCATCTCTCCACACTTTGCAAAGAAATTCGTGTCGCGTTGTTATCCACCACAGTGATACACCTGAAGCCATTTTGGAGGCTTGCATTAATGGGCAATCTGAGACAAAAAGGGGAAATAGTTGCTTGCTGTAGTTTGTGAACAGAATGTCACAGATGGAATGAAAACTTGAAAAGTCCAAATTTCCAGACTCTAACTTGTTCTTGCAGACTACATCTCCTCAGATGGAATTATAGATTGTTGTAGAAAATCTTGTGAAGAAGGGTAATGAGACTGAGAGCAAAAAGTGTCAGATATTTTCCTGATGTTGAGCAGAAGTAATAATGCAAGACTAATCAGCAATGTCGATATTCAGAATTTTTGGGGCCTCTATATTCCTTTTAAGCGGCTATCTTGCCCTTTTTGTTATCATACAGAATAGACAAATGAACAAATAAAACTTCATTAATTCTATCTATTCAGTCTTTTGCATTCTTTGCTGCATGCTGTGCTGTCAGTGGTTCAAGAGGGGACTCCTCCACAATGTTTTGTCTTACTAGATGTACATGTCTTCACAAATAGAAGAGGCAAGAGGCTGAGTTTCCATTTCTTTCTGCTCCAAGTAAAAAAACCCACGAGTATTTTTTGTCCTTGAAATCAAAATCACTAGTCAAATAAACTGAGCTACACTGTTGGAAATGTTAGTCTGTGTTTTTGAAGTTTCATACTAACTATCCTGATGACAATATGCAATACCAGCATATAAACATAGGGAAAAACCCTGTAAAAGCAGCTTGGTCTTTAGTGATATGAATGTCTTCTGTGCTTTATTGCCACTTCCACTCATTTTCGTTTTGCCTTCCTAGTTTAAAAATAATCACCCCCAAAATAATCATTCTCTACAGAAACATCCAACGGCAACACAGATGCAATGGTCTAAGTATTTACCAAGGTGCTAAAAGTTGTCATATCTTCTCAAGCAGGACAGTAACCAAAAATTAATTTCCTAACAACTGGCAGAGTGTTCTGTCTGGAATTTAAGATAAAATATGAATTAGCTTCTTGATTTTGCTACCTTATGGGAGAAGGGTTTGATGTAGAGATTAGGCTACAGAAGCCAGTCCAGGATACTTTTTGACGCAGCTCCTGTCTGGAGCGTTTTCTATGCCTGATGTAGTCATCTTCTTGCTCAGCATTCTTCTCTCTTTTAGATCCCTAATTTTCTCCATGATGTCTTGTATCTAAGTTGAGATTTTTTAGGACACTAAAATTAGGCTTGCTTTTTCCAGGTCTAAGTCTTTTTACATCTCACACTATTTTTAATAGACAAAATTCTTTCTTTGTACCTCAGCAAAGACAAAAGTATCACCCTGGCTCTTTTCTAGCATCTAAAATCTTGTCTACAGTAGGAAAAGCCTGAAATAGCTTCCTATCAAATATTTGGTCTTGGTGAGGAAAATAGCTACATGTGCTTATACCGAATATTTCAGCAATCCACCATCTCTTTGGCAACATTACATAAACCAGTGTGGTGGTGCACATTTTATTTACCTTCCCTCATTCTGTATTACTTTTGTCATCTGTAATGGGTTGACACTGGCCAGATACCAGGCACCCATGAAATCTACTCTCTCACTCCCCTCTGCAGCTGGACAGAGGAGAGAAAATTTAATGAAGGGTTCATAAGTTGAGAAAAGGACCAGAAGAGAGATAACTCATTAAATATTATCATGGGCAAAGCAGGTTCTAATTAGAGATATAAAGTTAATTAATTGCTGACAAAATCAGAGAGGATAATGAGAAGAAAAATAAGACCTCAAAAACACATTCCCTACAATCCTCCCTCCTTCCAGCACTACCTCCTATCTCAGTGGCACAAGGAGACAGGGGATGAGGGTTATGGTCAGTTCTGCACTGTGGCTTCATCCCACTGCTTGGGGGAAGAGTTGTTTGCCTGCTGCACCACGGGGTCCCTCCCGTGGGAGACTGTTCTCCATTAACTTCTCTGACATGGCTCCATCTCACAAACAACAGCTCTCTGTGAACAGCTGCAATGTGAGTCCATCCCATGGGCAACAGACCTCCCATAACTGCTGAAGCATGAGCCACTCTTCCACAGGGTGCAGTCCTTCAAATCTGATCCAGTGGGGATTCCTCTCTCTGTGGGCCTCCCACAGAATGCATGGGGCCTCCTCAAGGCATCCACCCACTCTGGAGTGGGCTCATGCACAGGCTGCAGGTGTACCTCTGCAACCCTGTGGACCTCCACAGGCTGCAGGGGCACAGCTGCTTCTCCATGGCCTACTCCACAGACTGCAGAGGAATCTCTGCTCTTGTGCCTGGAGCACCTCTTCTCCCTCCTTCACTGACCTTGTTGTCTACAGAGTTGTTCCTCTCATAGGTTCTCACTTTGCTCTTCTCTGGCAACAATTAAAACTGTGCAAATAACTCTTTTTTTCCCCCTTTCTTCTTAAATATATTATCAAAGAGACATTGGCACCATTTCTAATCAGCCCAGGCTTGGCCTGCAGCACATCTATCTTTGGACCAGGGATTGGCTCCACCTGACATGAAGGAAGCTTCTAGCAACTTCTCACAAAAGCCACCTCTGTGGCCTCCCTGCTCCCAAAAACCAGGCCATGGAACCCAAATACGTCCATATATAGGACAGTTCTATAACACAGGATATGCCATAAGGAATTGTACAATACATATATATTGTGTCATGTCATGTCACCATGTTGTGAGTTGTGAAAAACTTGAGGCCAATCATTAGTTAGAAACTGGTTAAGAAGCAATGCTTTATTTTTAATTGCTTGGTATAGCCCTATCATTAGGATTCAAGTCCTTTTATTGAATCAATTGTTTTTAAAAATGAAAGATAGCAGTATGCACTCTAGGCAACACAAGAAAACATGCCAGAAAACATCAGAAGATGGATGCAGAAATTAGGTATTAACTGCTATATAGATACCCATCTCTAGGCAAAAGGAAGCCAGAATTTGTAACTGAATCACAAAACTACTACCGTATCACAAAAGTGGTATTCCCATATGCTTTGTTCCCTCCGGCATTGATAAAAGATCTAAACTTTGCTGAACAGAGATGAGACTTTATTATTGCCTTTAGATACTTCAACACACTGAAGGGATACAAAGTCAGAAAAAAACATGCACTGAAGGATAACTTGAATAGGGCCACTAAAGACTCTGTGTTTATATGCCATAAACAGGCTTTTGTCCTAATCAGTATTTTTGATTACTGCATCTGAGATAAAGATGTAGCCTTGGTAAAAGAATGAAGGGGAGGATTCTGGACACGCTGGGAAAATTTTAAAAATGGAAGAAGAAACAGATTCCTAACTTGAACCTGTACAAAAAGACATACAATAAGGAATTTTCAGGACCTGAACAAATGACAGTCACAGATGTGAGGTTTTTCAGAACGTAGCTGAATCAAGACCCTAAGCCTTTTCAAAGGCTCTAAAAATTAAATGAAAGCGTGAAGACCTGAAAATCTGCCACATTAACAGTTAAACTGAGATTGCTGCCAAATTGGTGTAGGACCAGGAAACTGCAAAAGAGTTTCTCCTCATCTTCTAATGTTTCCCAGACTCTGGAAATAATCTGTGTGGATAGACGGCCTTCTGACTGCAGAAATATGCTGGAGAGGAGGCTGAAGCTGATGGTCTTCACACATACTTACAGAGCAAGCTGGTATGGAGAGGGAAAGTTTTTTCTAACATCTACTTATAAATAATTAGTTGACATGTCTTAGATATTTTTCATAATAGAAAAAAACTGCTTTTTTAATGGCTCTCTGTATATGAATTAACAACAGGTTTTGTCATTACAAGCATATATCTATTGTTTTTCCAGAAAATGGCATTTAGTTCATTACAGATAATATGCTAAAACCAAAGAATTTCTAGATTATGTCTGCTTGTATGGCCTTTTTCTGTTAAACTAATTTTTGTGGCCTCTGCTATTTGCCTACAGTACCTACCTACCAAGCTATCAATAAAGCATCTGGAAATAATCAGAACATTTGCATCATTCAATTTTCCACCAAAGAAACCGCTAAAGTTTTTATTGGAAGATGCCCAATATTTAACTTAAAACAGACATCTGGAGCAAGAAGAGTGCCAAAATGTGTTGTAATTGAATATAACATTTTTAGTCATCCAATTTTGATGTCCTTTAGTTTTCTATAATCACTTTTGAAATGTCATGTGTTTGAGAAATGAAAGTATGTAGATGTAACAGATCAGGTCTCTCTTTGTTTCAGTGGAGTGGTGAGGTTCAACAGTTTGATATCTAGCATTTATTTACTTTCCCCATCCCCTCCTGCCTGTTGTCATTTGTTAATAAACTATTGTTTTTTCACTTTCATCTATTAGCAATAATTTCTTATTGGTGGAAGGGACTTGTTGGAACCCTTAGAGGAGACAACTTCTTCCAGAGTGTTCTCCTTTAAATTGTGTCAAACCAAGATACATTCCTCCTGATAGAGCAGATAACCTTATTTCTAGAACTTCCTGATGTCTGACACATCTTTGCTCTTCAAGTTTAAATAACTTTTTTTTTCTTTCATGGGTGCAATGAAATATATGTTATGCTCAAATATGCCTTCCTGATGATTCTTATAACAATATTGCACTGACTGACAATATAGGAAGTCACATATAATAAATCTGAATTAAAAGAAAAAATGTCTACATAATCCTTTCTAACCTTTAAGGAAAGATGATCATGAAACGCTAGGATATTTTTCTTTGCTTGAAAATCATTAATATCTAGCATGTTGGGAAAGCTTGTGTACAAGCACGTAGGTCTTTTGGCCTGACTGATGGTCTCTGATGTCATAATAGCTGAGGTCACAGTGTCAATGATGTATAGAATATAACAGTATTAAATGAAGTCAGACATTTCACAGGATAATTGATGTTATTCTGCCATAAGGCAGAGATTCAATTAAACCACCAATGATTTTTACATTTTAATGCTAGATATAGATTTTGTGTTGTGTTCTTTTTTGCTTGTATTTTCAAATGCACTGCAGAATTCTGTTCTTCAGGCAAATGACTTAAAGAGTCAAGTTATAAGTTGAATATTATCTTGGTCTTTAGTAAATTATATGCATTCGTCCATGCAATTGATCGATGATCAGGGACTACAAGGTGATCATTTATAGGACAGAATGGCCATATTCTGGTTGTACTTTTCTTTAAAGGGGGTTGCTGGTAACTGGATTCATACAATGAAGAAAGTTTATTAGTCTTCTCAGTTCAGTTCTGTTTATAGCCAAAAGAGGAGAATAGTAATTATTTCTCAAAATGGTCCCTTTTTATTTTAAGGTAGTGCTTCACTTTCCAATTTATTTAGCTGGTAGAATGATGGAGTTTTTATATGAAACAGATAATGTCTGAAAGAAATGTGACAGGGAGACTGGTCACAAGGACAGATAAGTGCTAGTAAATTCATATACTACTGCATTGTTTGGCTATAGCTATTCTCTGAAAAAGATTATGTGTAGCACATAGATGTTCTCTCATGTTCTATTGGTTGATTGTTTTGAACACATCATTGCATTGGGAAGAGTGTATGTTGTGAAGGAGAGGGCTAACCAATACCTCTTCCTCTCTCCCACCTCTGCTTGTGGTACAGCAAAGAAAGATGTTGTTTGAGTGCATCATCTTGCTTAACTTTTTGTGCCTTCTGTAGAGAAATAAGGAGGTTTCATGAAAGATTTCTTTTCTCTCTTGCCATTGCTGCATAATAGCATGATGTATGCCATGATTTGGCTTCACATTAATATTACAATGTAATTTCTTTGATATGATATTACAGAAACTTTAATTTTGGATGTTGGATGCTCAACTTCATGTTCTCTGCAAGAGGTGTCTATACTGTTCTGGACTAAAAATATTAGAGGCCTACTAAGTAGGAAGGGATTTATGCAGAAGTGCACCTGTCTGTACCAACTCTGAATTCAACTAAAAATTGGTAAAGCAATTTCCCATTAGGGAAAAAAGTGTATTTCTTAGAAATCTGTTTCCAAGGAAACTTTTCCATGTTTTGTAAAATGAACAGTGATCTTCATTAGCGAACTAGTTGGAGACAATACACTAGTGTCTTTCCTGTATGACCAAAATGAAACTTTTAAGGTGAATCTTATAAACATGATTCTTTCCAGACAATATGTTTCTTTTATTCCCACAAGTCACAGAAGTTTAGAATTGTATTGCCAGGCTTACAAATGAAAATCAAAATGCTATAAACTTTTTTGTAACAGCAAAGCAAGTTTTCTGCTACAAGTTTTTAGAAAACTTGAATTTCCAGCATGACAGAAATGTAGTTCTGAAAATCTCTGGTGAATATCTCTGGTTGTGTGACCAATATCAAGCCCAAATCTGATGCCATTCTCTCCTCTCTCTTTGGAGAGAGTTTCTACATCGTATCCTGCCTTATCCCAGTCAGCCTTTTCCATGTCAGTGATCTTTTCCAGCACAAGTCTCTACCTCCGTGGACAGAACTACACCATTTCATTCAATGAAAAACATCACTCTGGAAGTTTTATTTCCTCTAGTCTGAAATACCATATAGAATTTTTGTTGAAATAGAAAATGAGTACTGACATGACTGAAAATGAAAGGTTAAAAAGGCTTTTTAGAAATTTATTTTTATGAAAAATTGATCATAAGGGGGAAGTGTAATTGGTTTACAAAATATTTATTTTATCAATAATTTCAGTTTCTACTTTCTTGTTGGTTTTTTGTTTCGTTTTCTGTTTTGTTTTTTTTTTTTCTTTAAATAAATTTAACATTTTTCTTCTGATTAGGCAAATTTCAGTTTCCAGTTTTGGAATACACAGATAGCTTTCAAAAATTGTCTTCAAAATATTTGAAGTATAGTATGCAGCAATACTTTGCATCATTGGACACAATAATACAAATACTATGTACAGATCGGGCTTGCCGAATCCTATTTTAAACTGTGTTACTGACTTTTTAGTTTCCTTGGATGTATTATTTGATTTTTTCAACAATTTTCAAACCTATTTTGCCTGTTAAGACAATTTAAGTTAAACTGGTTGATTCATCAGTTGATATAACTCGAGTTCTCATAGCAATAATAAGATGAAACAAGTCACTACCAAAATTCTAGCAGTGAAAATAAGGATGTTTGAAATTTCATACATACTTTATTCTGATTTCAATTCACTTTTTAACTAAAATATAGTTGAGAGAAAGTAAAAGGCAAGAAAATAATGCATCTACTTGGACAACAAGTTTTACATTAACATACTTATTGGAGCTTACAAGTTTTGCTCAATAGACATTCTTGTGTGAAGTTTGAGAGATTTGTATAACTGTCTGGGATCAGCTCTGACCAAAGAACTGGATACTGTGGAAACCTAAACATAAGCAGATCCACCTCTTTTGTCCATATCAAATAGCTGCAGTGTTGCTCAAAATTGTCAGAAATTTGCCAGGTTTTAGACTTCATACTGGATAATAAGACTGCAATAACTTTCCTTTACTGTAGCACTGTCCAGAATTATTTTTATGTATGTTGAAATCTTACCTGAAATTAAATTTTACTGTCCTAGATGTAGTAACAAAATTACAGTCAGAATATGGTATGGGCATACTATACCATATGGGTATTGCCCATAGTGTACAAATTAAGAGACACAGAAGCTCCTTGAAGGAACTCAAGTTCCAGACCTGATTTCCTCCCCCAGTTTCTGTTACAAATCCAATTATTCAAACAAATGCACTGTATCTCTGGGCATAATATAAGAGCTAGTTTTGTGGTCTGTATTATTCTGACTCCACATCAGTGAATAGTACTGTCGAAAATCAATTCCAACAGCCTTTACATATACTTATGCCAAATTGTATTACCTAGGTTAAAGATGGCATATTAATTTTATTTAATTTTATTTAATTTTCAGCAAAAAATAGAGAAATCTATTAGTAATATGAATTTGGTAGTACTGGGGAAGGCTAGTTAAGTAAAAATGATCAATGTTTTCTTAAATCCTTTGTTATCCATGTTGCTAACCACCTAAAATAGGATTATTGGATGTTTACATTGTTAATGTCAAAGCAAATTTTGGTTGGCTGAAATTAAGCCTTAGTCAGATTGTACTTTTACTAAATGCTATATGACAAAAAGCATGCTTTAAGTGCAGAATCACCACAAATTCTCTGAAATTGTACTGTCCCAACTTTATTTTAGGATAAATATGTCAACAGTTCAGATGCCTCAAAGGTATTTATTTTGCCATGATCTGATTTTTTTTAAATTCACAGCTAAAAGCTTCTCAATGTTACTGATGAAGCAGGCAGGAAAAGTGCTATTTTAATATCTCACTGTTACACAGAACAGCTCTTTACTATCGTTCTTTACTATTATAAGCCTAGAACCACTATCCTTCAAAAAGTAGAGTAATGTTAACTGATTTGGCATGCAGACAACTGTAGATAGTGTCTCTTAGACTGTAGGATTTAAAAATAATACCACTACCATCTTGTGTTCCCCTTGAAATTCCTATCACTTTGCCTCTTAAGAAATTAACTTTTGATTTGTAGCTGTCAACTGAATGTGAGCATGAACACATATGTAATTGGAAAGAGAAAGAGTAGGGTGTACTAATGAAAGTTCCAGCAGTCTGTGTGCATTGAAAATTGACCCCTGTCTCTTTGGCACACGTATGATTCCCATTCTCTTGATATTTAAGCACATGAGAAATTTAATATGTATATTCTGGTAGGTAAGACCTTTATCCCAATGTTACAACTCAAAAGCTATGGCACAGAGAGGTTAAGTGACTTGCACATATGTTATGGACTTAAATTAATGATGAAATCTTTAAATAAGAGAAAAATGCACAACTAAACACAGTAATAATTGGTTTAATCACTAACATGTTGGTGCAATCCAGACCCCACAAGATAATTTTAGCTGTCTATTCCTGCCTAATTCAATGGAATTTAGCAGCAGACTGTCAATGTGGAGAGCTAATTGAGAGCAGAATAAGAGGTACTGCCGTCACCTGAAAAGTGCAGCAGTTTGCCACAGCACAACTTGGTATACAGTATTTTTCAGGCTTCCCAAGAAAGCAAGTACTTAAATATTAGTTCCAAATGTAACTTACTAGCTTTTTAAAATTCCTGGTGTGAGGGGGAAGGGAAGCAGGGAGGTTAGGCTTGCACTTAGACCTTCTGTTTATTTAATAAAACCTTTTAAAGCCATGGCCCCAGTACCCATGTCAAAAAACAAGTATATGGTGCCATTTCAATTTCAAATGAAACTATAATCTATATTTTTTTTGTTTGTTCATTATTTACTCATCTCTCAGCTGAGCATTTTAAACAGTGCATAAAAAAGAAAAGAAGATTGTATATCTGCCCAAACCTGTGTCACTCTGAAATAATGCAGCATGTTTGCAACCGCCTTTATAACAACCTGGTTGTCATCACCTCGGGGGGCATGTCTTCCAACAGCTTGAAGAAACTGTAACTTGTCACACCTTGCATCATGAGTGAGTCTTTTTGTCAAAGTAGATTTACCAAGGCAGGAACATGATTGGCAACCTTGAGAGGCAATTAAATGGATCTCACTACTTTATACACCTGTAACATGCTTTGAAAATACAATTGAAGGAACAGAAGCTTGAAAAGCTCAATTTGTTTGCTGAAACTTCATGTTCTAGGGTCATTAGGGAATTCCTCAGGTATCCATGCTGTCTCCAACGGAGCTGGCACAAAAGCCTTGGGAGATCTGCAGACACAAGTGGTGGCTAGGGATTGGGTGGGATCTTTTGGCATCTCAGACAGTACCAGATGCCTTACAGTTTTTAGGCCATGGAAGAAAGTCTTTCCCCCATAAAGTCATAGATATTTTTTGTAGAGAGGATCATCCTGTAGATTCTGTGGCAAATATATTTTCTTTAAATCTTCCTAATTTTAAAATTGCATAAAAACAAAAGTAAGTTTCTCCATTGACGTGACAAAGATTTGGTAATGATAAGCATAAGAATAGGTTTTGTTTGTCATAATTGAAAAATTAGTTCATGCAATGTCCTGGTTTTGGCTGGCATAGAGTTAGTTTTCTTAGTAGCCTTAGTTTGGATTTAGCATGTGAATAATGCTGATAACACACTGATGTTTTAGTTGTTGCTAAGTAGTGCTTACCCTGAGCCAAAGACTTTCTAGTTTTCTGTGTTCTGCCAGTGAGGAGGTGCACAAGAAGCCGAGATGAAGCACAGCCAGGACAACTGACCCAAAATGGCCAAAGAGATGTTGTATACCACAGAACATGGTCCAGTATATAAACTGGGAGCAGTTGTCTGGGATTGCTGCTCAGGGACTGGCTGAGCATCAGATAGTGGGTGGTGAGCCATAGTACTGAGCACCACTTGTTTCTTCTGGATTTTATTCTTTTCTCTGTCTCCTATTATTATTGTTGTTGTTGTTGTTCCCGCTGTTGCTGCTATAACTTTTATTATTTGCATTTTTGAATTTTCTTTTACTTCATTTATTAAGCAGTTCTTATCTTGACCCAAAATGGCTAATTTTTTTTCCAAAAATCCTCTCCCACCAGGGAGCAAGGAGTAAGCAAGAGATTTCACTTAAGTGACTTCTGGGGTTAAACTATGACATACAATATTTAAAATTCTCCATATATTCTTTTTTTTTTTTTTTAATATGAAGTTAGGTTATAGTTGACAAGCTGAACTGTCTTGAGTTAAAACAATGTGTTATTTCTAGATATGACTGCTATGTTTTTATCCTGCAAACAGGCAAGTTATGGTAATTATCTATCTTTTTCTATTTGTTAGATCATTGTTATTATAATAAAGATTGCTCCAATCTGAAAAAGCCTAATGGCAAAATTATTTCTAATGTAATAAAAGGCAAGATCTTGCCCTCAAATAAACAGTTCATCCTTTTTGATTAGGGATATAAAAGCACTTGACTTCTTGTTCTAAAATGTAGAAACAGATCAGTGAAAAGAAAACAAATTAATTTGTAGTCAAGTAATGCAGTAAAAAAAAAAATAAAAATGAAAAAACCAAGAAGGAAAATCCCAAACATTAAACATTCATAAGTCATATTTGCATGTAACACAGTAGTAACAATAGCTCTTCAAAATTCACTTTAAATGGCAATCCCTGGCAAACAAAAAGCACATGTCACTGAGTACACGCTTTCTGTCATGGAGATTTATACAGGTTATCATGTATACATGTTAAAGGATATTTTGGCTTAAGTTTAGACTAAACTGATGGCAGCAGGAGAAATACACATTTCCTTAGAGACCTACTGAACAGTGGAGGTCAAGTTTTTATGTTGACCTGTACTCTCAGCAGCAGAAGTTGCCTAGAAGTTATTGAAGGCCCTGAACGTTCTTAAACATTGCAAATAATCAACATTCTTTCATAAATTACTCTATCCCTCTGGTTTTGTAGGCTTTTTTCTGCCTTATCCATTTTTCTGGGTAGCAGTGATTAGAAGAGTGACAAAAGTGTTTAAAGATTGATGAGCTGCAAGCTTTTTATTTAGTTTATTTTTTTTTTTTGTAAGAGACTGAAAGCTTTGCTTTTTCTTGACAAGATAAAAAATAGAAAGAACATGGAGATCACATGGAACTACTTCAGAATGTAGCACAGTTGGAGCTGAAGCATATCTCAGACTCTCAAATGGGCTAAGGCAGACACAGTGGTAAGGTCTTTGGAGTCTCAGCCCTCTTGGAATAGAAAATCTTTGGGCACGCATCATGGAAATGCTTAGGTCTCTCAGTCCAACATTTGTTCTCCTTCCTGTATGTGGATGGGTGTCCTGGGTTGATGCTGAATTACATCCCCATTCACCTCTTTGGCTCAGAAATAAGTTTTGCACCTTTAAAACTGGATCTGAGAGTGAAGGAGAAGCAGTGGAATGTCTGAGACAGTTGTTTTCAAAACATCAAGATAAGAGTTTTCAGCTTTCCCTCACACACAGCCTGTGGTTTGTCTGCAGTGCAGATGGTGGGAGAGAGCTCTCCTTTGCTCTTTGTTAGTTTGTGGCTAGCTGAAGCATAGAAGTTCTCAGGACTGTGTTATTTTTTCCTTTTTCTTGGAACTGTTTGAACCTGCTCTGGACTAAAAACCCAGCAGAGCACCAGGAGCTCACACATGTGGCCCCCCTGGGCCTGGGCTGGGCCATGGCATTTCCCAGTGCTGATGGACTGACACAGACTGAGTGTCAGATGGAACAGGCTTTCTGAATCGTCATCTCTTCAGAGTGGCAAGAGGTTTTGTTCTTTAGTATTGTTCATTTGTTGTGCTGGGGAGTGCTTTGTGTGCTAAAAAAACATTTTTTTCCACTTCTCTCCAAGAAAGCCTTTTCCCAAACTTGTTGGAGGAAGGGCTGTTTGAATTTGCTTTCTTGACCGATCACATTCAGAGGTTTCTTCACAAATTTTCCCTAAACCAGGACAATGGGTGTTTTCCAAATTTCTGCCACATATATAAACTGGATAACTTATCACATACACAGTGACTTTTCAGTAGTCAGAATAAAGGGTGAGAAGGAATCTAGTTGTTTATCTCTACGCTTATGGAAATCACTGAATTCCAACCAGACCAACACAGATCTTGACTTTCTGAACAATTAGGTCTGGAAATGCAATGAAGAAAAACAGCTCATGGAAGGTAAGGGAGAAATAAAAGACACTTAAAATCCACACACAACATACAATAAGATGAGAGGGAAAAATCAAATACAAAGATCACTTTAATAGGGTATGGGGTAGTTAGCTTGACATTTTTACTGGGGATTTGTTGAAAAGTACTGTACAAGCAAGACAAATTTGCATAGACTGATTCAGTTCTGTATGTATTTTGACCGTGAAGATTGCTTATTTGAAGAATCTAATCTAGTTTCCTGGAAAAAATGTTTCAAGTTTGATGTGATCCTGTTTAAGTCCATGGGAAAATTGCCATTGACAGTGTATTAGACCAGAGTCTCATTTTCCTGTATAACCCCAGTTAAATCAGACCAGTACCATGAGCCACAAATACAAAGATTTAAGTTGTCAAATAAAAAAAATTAATGGAAATTCCACCGCATACTGTCTGTTTACTAAAAACAAACACATGATGCCACAGAACTTGAGTTTATATTACAGGTCTGTTTCCATCTCTGTTTCAGAAAAATGTAAGATCATTAGATATCTTCAATAATGCTTCAAATTGTATGATAGTCATATCAAGGAAAAAACAATTAATTTGCTACTTTGTCACACACTCTTGCCATTCCATCACCTGAAAATTCAATCAATGGAGCGTATGGCCAGTTGATTCTAGTTGGTATCACATCTTCAGCTGGGAGGACTTCACATAATTCCAAGATCTGCCTAGAATTCATATAATCATAGAATGGTGTGACGTGGAAGGGGCCTTAAAGATCATCTAGTTCCAAACCCCCTGCCATGGCAGACATAAGTTCTACAAGACCTGGTTGCTCAAAATCCCATCCAACCAGGCCTTGAACACTGACAGGGATGGAACATCCATAACTTTTCTGTACAACCTGTTTCAATGCCTCTCCACACTCATAGTAAAGAATTTCTGCCTACTATCTCGTGGTCTTAGTTTGGAAGACAGGTATCACTAAGGACAAACAGGACTCTTTCTTGAAATGGNTGGCAGGAAACCCCGAACTCCGCTATAGTAGTGCCAGTGAAAGAAAAAATTTCCCACCCCCGAAGTCTGAAAACCACAGCCTGTTGTTTTCTTCTCCCGACAAGCACACCCCCCAAAAAAGAAGTGAAAAAGTGAAGTCTACGTGCTCCTCCCCTCCTTCCACCCCAGGCCACTTCTCTTGTCTTTCTTAACTATCCATAAGTACCTAGAGATCAGTTCCCTGGCAACTTATGGGAAAAAAAACTTCTACAAGAGGACCCATCCCCCAACACTCGCATAAACTTACCCTCTTTCAGTTTGAAGTAATTACCTTGTGTCTTATCACTACATACCCTTGTGAAAATTCCTTTTTCAGCAGTCTTGTAGGGAGCCTTTCAGAACTGTAAAATCCTGTAAGGTCTCCCTGGCACCTTCTCTTCTCCAGGCTGAACAACCCTAACTGTCTCAGCCTGTCTTCACAGGTTTTATGGCCCTCTGATCATCTTTGTGGCCTCCTGTGGACTTCTCCAGAAGGTCCACATCCTTCTTATTTGGAAGGTCCTAGAATTGAACACATTGCTCCAGGTGAAGTCTCATTTATAGCAGCCGAGGATCTGATTCTTACATAATTGTATTCAAAGTTTTTTTTTTAAAATTATTTTATTTTAACTTAGCATATCACTTAATTCTAAATTATGGCTGACTGATTTTGCCTGGGTGTGTATTTCTTCATGCTAGCTGTTATTGGCACTTGCTGGTAAACAGTGCTCCTAATCCATCAGTGCAGATAATCATGCTTCTTAAAATCAAGACTCTTGTAGCTTTTCCAATTTTAACACCCTGTCATTCTACTTCCATGCAGTTATGAATCTCTCAAAGGGGAAAAAATAATCTCTAATCTCAAGAGTGTCATTATCTCACCTTTCTTCAAATCTCTGGTATTCAAGCAAATGAAATGTAAAATTCCCAGCCATTACTATAAATTTCTTGTCAGATCTTTGGATTTTCTGAACATTTACATTGACAGGATTAATTCTTCCATTATTTTAAAATACTACTTCTTTTAAAAAACTTTGTGCAAGACCATTTTTAATGATGGCATGCATTTACTGCATAGATCTTCTTCTATAGTGCAGTACTTATGGGAAAAAGTCCTAAATTCCTGAGTTACAGGTATGTCCATGTATTTGGTAATACAGTGTATCAGAGCTGTTGGGCCTTGTATATCTTGCTGCACCCATAAACCTTCTGATTTTCAAAATCAATGAAGCTATCTGCTGTGCAAGTCGAATAAGGTGTAGTACAGATTAAAAGTATGTTTCTGGAAATCTTTATTCTGTTGTTTGGAACAGGACCCTATTATTTAATGGTATTCATCTTCTGACAATGCTCAATCTAAAGAAGTCTCTACAGCTGAGAATTATGCCATGAAAGAGGGGTAAAAAAATTTCAATTTTTTATATATTTCAACTGATCAGCTGAGCCTTTTTGACCAATAAAAATTAGGTATCTGCAATTGTCTTTGGAAAATGCAACACAGAACTCTTGGATATTTGTGTTCTTGTGCAATGCTGTTTGTTGAAACTATTTGGAAAACACTGTAATTAGTAAGTTTACTTTCTAATATGACATTATATGCATAATAGATTTCAAGTGACTTTAATACAATGCTTTCAGTTGTCTGAAATTACTAACCCATGAAGTGAAGAGGAAATTTCTATAGCAAAGTAGTTGGTATTTACAAATAATATCCAATTTGTGTTCAGTGTTTCTCTCCATACAAGAAAAGTGAATGAGATGTTCAAAGATATTCTTTGGTGTTCAAAAAGAAAATGGAACAAGTTAATTGATCAGGTCTAGAGTATAAGTTACTTCTTCAACCAGGGACACTTCAACATCTCCTGAACCACATATTTATGCTTGACAACCTGATTCTTCATTAACTGTGTCTGTGATATTTTAATAACTCCAAATATACTGTTTTAATATGCAGCTCTGTAAATCAAAGAATATTGTATTTTTTGGGGGGGAGAGATGTAGACTAGGTTTAATAAAGTTAGGCTAAATTTATCCTCAGAGACAGAATTTTTTACACAAACTTTTCATGTACTCCCTGATTGGTAAGAGATCAGGCCTGCAATTCACATTGAAAGCAAAATTTACTCAAATTCAGTATGAAGATGGCTTTCCTCTTCAACAGTTGAAGAGCTGCCATTGACATTCAGTTTCTGATAGGGCAAAATCTTAAATGGTGATTCAGGCATAATGAAGCCCAAGGAAATTTTTTTGCCTATATTGGACATGACAGTTATAAGTTACCATGACTACACAATATGAAATGAACACCAAGGAGCCTAAAAATATGTTTCACAGAGACTAAGACACTGAGCAGGAGATTTGAAGCAGGAGGAAGAGAGAAAATGCTGGCATCCAAGTTGTATCCATCAAATATAATAGCAATAAAACCATCTGAAGCTCGTACTCTGGTCTCTCAGGTGCAATTGCATGAATATGCTCTTTCCAATGTTTCAGTCCTGTCCTTCTTTAATCACTCCACTATTATGAGCATTAAAACCCATGTTAATCATCCAAATTTTAGCATATTTGTCATGCTTCTCATTTCAACCTGTATGCCTGCTGAAGCAGAGGATTAGTGTTAAAACAAAACTTAAATTTATTAGATTTAAATTGATCCTCTCTATTTTTGAAAGCTTCACAGGTCACGTAATTGAGAGAAGTTGGCAAACATATCATAGAAACCAAAGAAACAAAAGAAGCTTGCCCAAATATTCTTTATCAACAAATCAAAATTAGGATTGTAGCCCACTGTCAGATCCATAGGACCTAAATTCATCTCATGGCCCTTTATCCCTTCCTCCCTATGAATATACACAGCTAACTAATCCACAGCTGAAATACACCTTGCGAGGGGAAATCCATCTATCTGTCTATTCCCCTTTGTGCCATCAGGGTTCTGTGACACTTGAAATTCCTGTTGTTAAGCAGAATATTATTTTAAAATAAAAGAATATTATTTTAAAATAAAAAGCCTTTAAAGCACTTTGCTGTTTGTAATCAACATGAAATAGGTGCATGAGGATTAAATTGTCTGTTCTTTTGACTACCAGCATGACCTTTGTCTTTGGAGAGACCATTATTGTTAGCAAAGCACCTTATCTATGAAAATCTTTAGTTCGACCTAATATCTCTATTTGTAAAACTGCCAACAGTTTTCTAGACATTATGCAAGAGACAACACAGAAGACTGTCCTGGTTTAAGGCAAATTTGGTTAGAAATCTCTGAATGGGTCCCTCCAGAAAGCAAATCCAAACGGCCCCTCCCCCAACTGGTTCAGGAAAGACTTTTCCTTAGAAGAAAGTGGAAAAAAAGTGTTTATTTAACAGGCAAAGCACAACAAATGAATGCTAAAGAACAAAACCTCTGGTCACTCCACAGAGATGCCCAATCCAGCCAGTCTGTGCCGGGGGTGCAGCTCGGCTCACTCAGTCCGTGTCAGTCCCTCTGGCACTGGGAAATGCCGGGCACAGCCGGGCCTGGGGACACAGGGGTGAGCTCCTGGTGCTCTGCTGGGTGTTAGTCCAGAGCAGGTTCAAACAGTTCCAAGGAAAAAGAAAAAACCTCACAGTCCGGAGAACTTCTCTGCTTCAGCTAGCCAAAAACTAACAAAGAGCAAAGGAGAGCTCTCTCCTGCCGTCCACACTGTGGACAACACAGGCTGTGTGTCCCAGCAAGCTGAAAACTCTTATCTTGATGTTTTGAAAACAACCGCCTCAGACATTCCACTGCTTCTCCTTCACTCGCAGATCCAGTTATAAAGGTGCAGAACTTATTTTTCATTTAAACGGACGAATGGGGATACAATTCAGCATCAACCCAGGACAAAGACATGTAGTGTCTAGAGACATATAGAGACATAAACTCACAGGAGAAACAAGATAAGATTTCTAGCTATTCATGGTGTAAGTAGTTCTTTTGCTTTTAGATTTCCCCTTGAGCTTGGTAAAATGTTTATTAGTTATGTGGAAGTTGCCTTGCTTTTAGTTATTATTGCCTAGTTTATCATCACCACTGTTAATCACCAAAATCAGCTAAAGCAAACTGCTAAACATTTATGGGTTACAGCTGACACAAACACCCATTCTGAGGCATTCTTTGCAAGTCCTTCCCTTGGTTTTAGAGTGTTATTTTATCTATCATGCTTTTTTGAATTTTATCTATCTTGCTTTTTTATCTCTCCTGATAAAAATCATAATAGAAAAACCATCGGTGTATTTCTTTTGCAGATTATGGTGGACTAGGTCTTTTTTTTCTGAGTAAAATCCAGAAATTATGTGGTTTTCTTCTTCCTTTCCCTTTTTTTCTTGATTTCTTAAACCTGTGTTTTTCTCTTTTCTGACACAGGTTAGCATTACCCTTCCCTTGCATTAGCACTAGGCACTAAATTTTGGTTGGGCAAAGGCTACTTCCCTTTGAAGAAAAAGACTGGGTACTAATTCCAAAACCTAGCAGTGTCTGAGTTTGCACATTCACTTTAAAAGCTGTTTTAGACCAGCAGTTCCTTCTAGTCTCTCTCCCTTTCAGTTTCCCTACTGATTTTGCATGTTGTGTTACATATTAATGCCTGGAAATATCACCTTAATAAGGTCAATTTCCCTAAACAGAGGGGGGAAAAACAGATGAGATGCCAAGTTCCAGTTGAATTCATTACTGCCTCAACATTTACAGAAACATATGAACTTAATTCAGATAAAAGACCTGTAAAACACGTCATTCTCCTGTTGTCTTCCAGTGCAAATAATTGAACACTTTACAAGAAATACTATATCAGGAATGGAATAAGTTTAAAACAAAACAAAACATGTTGTTGATCATGAAGCTTCAATGTGTTCTGGAGCTTTTTGTCTTTTTTCCCTTCTATTAGTTTGTGTGTGTGCATGTAGATTTTTATTATTATTCTGTAAACTCCAGCACACAAATAAAGACTCTTCTAATAACCTCACAACAAGCATTTTCTACAGAGGTTTCACAAGAATATAAGAGAAATCAAAAGTGAGGATTGAAATCTGTCAGGTAGAAAAATTCTAATTGGAATGTCTCCGTTTTTACATGGACTGGTAAGCACCTGAAAGCAGGGCCACCACGTACAGCTGTTTGAAACTCGTATTCCATTATCTTGTTTACAGATACCAATAATCTCTGATAGCTAGTTGTTAAGTACATACAGGATACAAAGTTATTGGAGGATGGAGATGCTCTATAAGTAAAATAGAGCCTTTCAAGATTTCAGGTTCTGGTCACTTGTAAAAGATGTATTGAACAAGATGCTTAGATGTTCATTTTTTTAAACAGCAATATAAGCAAATATACCAATGACCTGTAAATTGCTAAATTACTAGGATTGAATAACTGTGATTCTAAAAGCAGGCATGTTTAGTTGTCTTAAACTTTTACTTAAAGAGCCTACGCTTAGGTTGCTAACTTGAAAATTCTGAGTATGAGCAAAGTAAGATCTGCAATTAGGTTATACACTGAACTCAATGGATTACAGAAGGAAAAATGCTACCTATATCAAACAGTTTATTAGCAGCCAGCACAGAGGCAAGACTGATTGGAGACTTCAATATGCAAATACATAATGAAGGGATTAGTAGACTTAACCTGTAGTTAAATGTTGGGCATGTACTGGATTATGTCGAGGAGATTTTAGACTGTGCTAAACAGTAGTTGAAGATGAATGTATCAATTTTGTTTTATGCTAAATTTTACTGAGTTTTAGCTGGAAGAAACTCTCCTAGCACATTCCTGGTAACACTGACATATTCCATGGTCTGTGCCTTCTGTTTTTGCCGAGTACACAGAACATCACTGCTGGGCAGAACCAGCAAAATATATGTTGGCTATTGAGTCATCTGGTCCAGGCACTGAGAAAAAGCTCTGAAGGTGTGTTAGGGTGGGATGGGAAGGATGCAAGGAAAGGACAGAATCTGATAATCAACTTTCTCTCCCTTTCTTTGATGGCAACATAGAGAATGTCTGTCTCCTTAAAAGCACTGCAGTTTGCATACTGGGAAGCTCCCTGCAGACAACAGTTTGACCAAAGAACAATTCAGTAAAAATGAGTTCTGCTGTCCATGAAAAATGTCTTTCAGCAAGCTCTGTTATAATAACTCACTTGTTTTGAAAAACTGGAAGAGAGGAAAAAAGACAGGATTGAAAGCAAAAAGCAAATCTTCACATGAAAAATCCAAATAAATAAATTAATAAGTAAATATGAAACATTTAGTACAAGGGGTTTGAGTTTGTTTGGATTTTTTTACAAATGCCTGCCTTTAACAAATTCCAAGTATCTTCTTGGACATGGAGCGTTCTGGCTGCCCAGCACAACAAAAGTGAATCTAGAAATGGTTCAAAGAGTTTGCACCCTGAAGATTGAGCACTCTGGCTGAAACTGCAACACGGAGATTGAATATCTTCTCGTCTTATTAGTTTCTCAGGAAGAACCACTTCTGCCCTTCTGACCCGTGACTGAAAGTAAAGTATTTAAAGTAGTAAAGACCCATGGTGAAAGTAAGTATTGCCATCAATTTCAGAATAGGGAAAAGCCAAAAACCTCAGTTTATTCTTTGACTTCAATTACCTTATCTTGAACATTTTGTCTCATTCTTTTTCATGACTTTTCCAATGTATTAAAAAAATTATTTGGCTTCCAGTAATGTACCCTGTGTCAGGAAACCTCCTAAACCGCTTCTGGGGCTAGGCACCTGTATATATGAAATGCTTCTTTCTTATCTCAGCAAGCTTATATTGCAGATTTGTGTATAATGTTGTCTAGGTACATGGAGGAACATAAAGCTACTTTTATGTTAGCTAAAGGATATGTTACAGCTACTGCTATTTAGGGTGTGACTGAATAAGCAAAATAAGAAATTCTGTCACATGTATCTTGGATTCTGAACAAAAAAGATACACTATAGAATAGTCACAAATAAAATTGAAAACAATTATGGCATGTAAAAATCAAACCCCATCTTTACAAAATGAATCAGTAACCTGAAAACTAATTAATATTAATAAAATTAATATTATTATAAAAAAATGCACAGTTTCCATACAACCAGCCAGTTTTTCATTCCTTACATTTTCTAACATTGTTCTTTCCTTAAACTGCATTTAGTTCTGGTTTTATGTCATTTTGCATAGTGAAGTCTGTTTGCTGTGAGTTTTTTTTGCTGTGCAATTTTTTTCTAGCTTTTTTGTTTATATTTTGTGATGGTAACTGGGAGGGCAAGTTTAGAAAATTCAGCTCAATATCTGATTGACAACATTAAAGAAAATGCTACCAGCTGGCCTTTTTGAAACAGTAACCGTGTGAGTGAAATGATTTTTTCTCTTTCAGTTTCTCTCTCATTCTACTTTTTTAAAAAATGCATAATGAATCTTCACATCAGTTTTTATGCCAGAATAAACTACCCATAATTAATTTGATAATTAATTATTATAATTATTGCAGCAAACCAGTTCAAAAACTAAAATAAATGGGAGAATTTTTTTACTGACTATAATCAGCTACCGCACAAAATATGTTATGACACATATTGATCTAGTATACTACTATGCTTTTATAATTGCATTCTCTGCAATTTTCAACATAATAAATCCTCACTGATGTAAAATTGATCAGTGAATATGTTCCATGAATAATTAGAGAAACTAATTACATGACCCTTCCTTGGTGTGGGGGTTGGACTAAATGATCTCCAGAAGTTCCTTCCAACTCTAACTGTTCTGCAATTCCTCTGCAATAATGCACACCAGTCTTAATAGCACTCCTATTTAACCATTTTATTGTATTATATTCTGGAATGTAAGTGCTTCAAAAAGAACTTTGCACTTCATAGCCAAGGGAACAGTAGACAGCCACAGAGTACTCTAAGACATAAATAGGGTATAAAAAAACCTTTACATGTAAAAAAATGTGGAAATATTTCTGAAAATGCAACAAGAATGCGTCTAGGATCTGGAAAGTATGCCTTGTTAAACCAAGAAGTTCAGTCTCCTTGGATTAGCCAAGAAGAAATTCAGGAAGAGAAGAAATTTCTTAGTTACAATTTCAAAGTTTCTGCGTGTGTAAGGATTTCCAGTAACAAACATCAGTTTATTGTACCATGAAAAGACATAACGAGACCTATGTTTGGAGACACATTCAAATAAAATATAAGGCATTGATTTTAAATAATGTGAGCAATTTAACTAAGGAAATATGAGGACTTAAATTGATACCTTTCTAAAAGGATACTAATTTCCTCCTATTCAAACAGAGAAACAATTAATAAATTACTGATCTGTGTGTACCATGACACAGAAAGCTCTAATTACTTTTTGGATTCAAAATTTATCAGGCTTTCTCTTTTCTATCTATAGTATTTTCCAGCAATGCAACCTCTCCAATCTGATTGGATTTTATGCTTCCTGTATTGATTTACATTCAGTAAATTCAATGACCTTCAGCCAAGGGCTGACTCCTGATGGTTCCTTTTTACATGCATTGTATATAATCAAAGACATCATACAGAGTTGAAATGGACACTGAACTCAATCCTGCTAAATTTTAACATGAAAGGTCAGCCATGTGTAGAGAAACTAAAAATGTTTGATCTACTGTATAATATTTTTTTATTGTATGTAGTCTTATAATTAGGATATTTTATAGAGTTATTTAAAATATCTTTAGTAACACTACATGGACTTTTTTTTCCCTACTTGATCAGCTGTCTTAATGGATATAGGCCAGAAAAGCTGATGCAAGCTAGTATAAGAAATGTAGATTTTTTTCTGTCTGCAGGTTTACCTTCTGCAGTAGAAACATTGCCAACTCTGGAATGAGAGCATGAACAGTTAAAAGACCTGCAATTAAACTGACTTAATCTGGTAAATGTGGCGCACTTAAAACCTTAGCAGCCTCTCAGGTAGAAACAGTAGGAAGGGTGGGAAAGGGAAAAACAGAAGGAAAGAGAAAGGGCTGAATTCTGGCACATGTGAAAGTGTTGCAGGAAGTCAGCAGGTCAGACTGAAGGAGGGTCGGTGGCCCATAACATTTGGGTCTGTGGTTTTTATTTGGGGTGTTAGGGGGCGGTGTTAATCTGTTTCACAGATTTTCCCTCTCTTTGTACACTTTTCCTCTCTGGACAAATGGAATAGACTATGTTTTATGGTGCCTTCTCTAAAGGGATGGAAAAATGCCTAACAGCTATTAATTAATTTGAGCTGACAATGACCCTGTGAGAAAAAGAAGCATTTACAGGTGAAGCTGAGAGAGGTTTTTTTCTCAAGGTCACAAGGACTTTTGTGGTAGAGCTGAGAATTGTACCCAAGGCTCCTGGATATTCACCCTGTGTCTCAGGCATCACACTATCTTGTCTTCCATGCATTATATGCTTTGTATTATGTGCATTGCTACTTCCCACTGACAGATGCATGATTTGATGTTTGTAAATGCTTCTACTATTAATTCAGAGTAATCTATGAAAAAACATGTTGAAATTTGTAGTGCTAATAGTATTAAACTGACCTTCCAAAAAGGTGCACATTCTTCAACTATTTTTATTAATGCATCTGAAGTGCATTGCTACACATACCAAAATCACATAAATTCCAAAGTCTGCATTTTTTAGCCACCTTACTTATGCTCCCAAGGAATGTGCTGGCTGAAATACAGGAATGTGAAATTAATTCTTCTTTCCCTCTTCCTTTCTTTTTCTGTTGGTTATTTATATGCCAGATAGACAATAAAAGCAAAAAGGAAGGGTGAAGAGGTTAAATCCAGCCCTCCAAAATCTATATGTTCATATTTGTTCATATTTTATTTCCAAGTTAACCAAACTTCGTGTTGCTTAAAAATAGCTGTACTGGAAATCCCATGAGAAGAAAAAGAGTACATGTAAAAACATTCATCTTCCATTCCCACTGAAAATATTAATGTTGTCTTAGTCAGTTTTCCACCATAATTTCTAGACCCAGACTCAGGAATTAGTTCATATATGCATAAAACTATATAAAACCCTAAAATTAGCAGTACACATTCAATTATGATAAATTTCCATCTGCTTATTTTAGTGAGAGTTTGGGCTGATCTCTCTGTTATCTTAACTATTTAATCCATTTCTAATATTTGTCAATGTTGTCAAGGTCTGTCTCTCTCATTTGGATGCTGGTAAGACTTGAGGCTGAAAATTCTTTGTGGATTAAGGAAAATAAAGAAAAACCCTGTAAAACAGGGTTGACTGATTGACTAGACTTGATTTTGGCTTCTGTATCAAACTAGAATTTCCACATAAATGGATTTAAATGCCTTTTACGTTTTTATGATTTGGTGTACTCTTAACATTAGGCTCTCCCCAGCATTTTTAACATATTTTTCTTAATCTGTTGATATATGCGATACATTTCCTAGTGCTCTTCTCTAGATTTTAATAGGACTTAATCTTACATGAAAAAGCACAAATGCAGCAATTCAGAAGGTCTTTTAGGTTGCCTTAGATTGTGTCTTAGTCTTAGAAGTATGTGATATTACTGGCCTATGTGCCATGCCTGAAGCAGAACACTCTAGAATCACTGAACATCATGACTGTTTTGCTCCACTTCTGGCCATTGCCTTCTAAGAATCTCAGTGGTGCTGGTCAGTCAACCTCAGGACTCCAGGGTATAAGCCTTTCTTGTTCAATTGCTTATGGTCCTGGCATGAATTTCATAGGCAGAATGTTGAAAACAGATAATTCAAGAATTTAGTCCTATTTTTGGAATATGCATTTATGTCAATTTTCTGGACTAAGAAAATGTAAGCAATAGGATTACTGATATTAGTGAAGAAAATGTGACTATGCTAAAATCCTTAAGAGTAAAACACAGGAAAGATTAGATCAGCAATATTTGTATGTAAATTGTTTCTCAATGGGCCAGTTTTTTTACTCAGGCTGTATCACTGGGTTTCGTTCTTTTTCAACATCTCACTCATTTTTTTAATCTTTTTTTCTTTTCAAATTTTTACAAAGCTTCCTTGACTCCTAAATTTGCTTTCTTGGGCTTAGAATGTCCTTAACTCTGCCTATTCTGGTCTCATTATGGAGAGAGTTACTCTTTATCATATATCTAATTTCTTAAATGTGTGATTTTTTTTTTTCACATGGATTCTATCAGTTACAAAATACTATTTTTTACATATTTTCCTAAATCAAATACTTTTTTCAAGAATTTTCTGTTATTGAAGTTTAAATGATCTTTTTTGTGTTATCTACACTCTTCTCTAATTTCAGACATTTTCAAGATGCTGCTGTGATATTCAGGTCCACATACTCTGAAACCCTGAAGCAAAGACACAAAGTTCTCCTTAAGCACATGTGAAGAAAGGTGGCCATGAATTTACATTTTCCTTAAGATAGTATCAGAATATGGGCTTCTTTGTTTCAGCCAGTAAAATACTAAATAATTTATGGTAAGAACATAACTCAGAACAGTTGAGTTTAACTTTTCCAGCAGAGTTTTCATGTTTATGCTATTCTTTTTATAGAGTTGATGAACAGAAGTATTAACAGCCATGATGTTTAGTGACTCTCTGAAATCAACCTAGTTAGACAACTGTTACTTGTTCTACTGACTCACAATTATTAATGAGATACAAATCTATAAAATAGCAGTTAAACATTATATCCATAAAATACACTTCAGTAAGTACATTTGAAGGTAGTTCAGTGTGTGAGGACAAACAAAAAGAAAGACAAGACAAACACCTAATCAAGTGACTTATCAGTTTAATTAAAAATCACTTTGTTTAATTGTGATTACTGTAATCCTGTTGGTGCTTATGGTATAACTAACACTGATTGTTATGGAACCTTTGCATCCACCTCAAGAGGCTATGGCTGGGCTGAAACTTTAAACTCTTAATCCTTTTGTTATCGAGTGAAGCATTGACTCAGGCTAAAAAGTCATGATATGTTCATGTGATAATTATATGTTCCATTTCACTATTTCAACTGACACACTTTTTTTTTGTTTGACTGGATAGGTGCATTGGCTTCATAGTTTTCAACAAAGTCTAAAATATGCAGCTGTTTGCTAGCATCAAGTCAAGCTCTGACTGACACTGTACTTGGCTATGGATTTGTAATGTGGCCTGGTGCCCGGGATATTTTTAACCATGTAGGGGAATGACATAAACCATAGCATAGGCTTGACATTTTCCCCTCTAGTCATCCACCAAGAAACAGCTAAAGCAGGTAGTTGTGTTGCTCTGGTTACAAACCTGCCTGAAGACTCTGTTTTAGCTTGTGGAAGACAAGAAATCCTATTCACTCTTGCTCAACAGAAAGCACTCCAGGAAATGTTCAGCTAACAGGGAGGTAAAAAACAAGCCATGTGACCAGAGAACATGTTGTATGGCTGGCGTGTGCTTGCCTCATGTGTGAGGCAGTGATTAGTTGAGCAGACACATGGACACCACGTGGTCAGAGAGATGACTGGGTAAAGGGATGCATGAACAGCGACACTGCAGTGGCAGGCAGCCAATGAGTGCTCATTTGGGTTTAAGTTTAGAACATGAAAGTTCGTTACAATAAACTATCTTCTTTGGGAGAAGCAAGGAGACCCATTTGTCTTTGTTCCCCATTGCTACAAACAGGAGGTGAAAGATTTGGACCAAGAATCCGGGTAGATCAGGGAAAGTTTGGTAAAAGAACCCAAATATGCACCCGTTGCCTATCAGGTGAGCAGTGGAAGAATTATGGGAGGAAAAATATCCCTGGAAAAAAGACAGAGCCTAGACCTGCTATGGAGTCTCCTGCATCAGCAAAATACAGACATCTCCAATATAAAGCTAAGAACCTTGCTGAACTGGGTGTTCATGCATGTAAAACATTTCCCTTTTACTGGAACTTTTCAATAGCAAGCTTGGCAGGCAATAGGACAGAAACTTTTTATTATTCCCAGGAACAGTGATGCCAATACTTAAAGGCACCTCACCACATGGGAGTCTATTATGGTGGCTCTTAAAGAATCTCTCACAGAGGTCTGTCTTTTTTCCCTGTTTTGTTAGCGGGAATTAAACCCAGTGCTTCTGATACCTGTGATGCTGCTTAGTGAACTGTAACTTATTAGCCATGCTCACTTTCCCACCTTCAGCTTCACAAGCAAAAAGTGGGCACCTTTGTCGTCAGCTAGTCAACTTATTGATTTAAATAATGAAATTTTTTTAAAAGAAAAAGGAAAGGAACAATAGTTTATGGCAAGTTGACAAAATGGTGTAAGTGACATAAAATCTGAAAGCAGCAGTTCAGTTTATTCAGTCTGTATTAAATATGGTGGTCTTAAAAAATAGATGGAACTAAATGATAGTGAAAATTACATCTGTACTTTAGAGACTAGTGAAATCATCCAAAGACAGCTCATCTTTGGTGAGACATTTGGGTCATTATGTTGACATAGTCAATATTTTACGACATGGGCAGTAGCCCATGGCCCAACACCTGTCAAAGCCAAAGCTGGAACTCTGTGCAGAGCATCTCATTCTCTCTCAAAAACCTTTGGTGATGCAAAATTGCATCATCACTAGTTCCTCTCTCTTCTTTCTTCTTCTTTTTGAGGAGACAGCTTTGAAAGGTGAACACCTGTATTCAAAGGCTTAGTGGTCAGCTCTGTTAGAGTATTGGTTCTGTTGGTCTTTCGTTCATGCTGTAATGAATTAAGATCTGTCTTATCCCTAATCCAAGAGCTGCATTTTCCTTCCTATAACACAGCATACATGATGTTCTAAGTTTTGGCTTGAATCAGATGTTCTGGTGAATCAATATAGTAGAGTGATATTTTCAAAATTGAAACTTGACTGGTTTAGAACAAGTATATTCCTGAGTGCAAAAAAAAAAGGCAACCCACTAACTAAATATGAACAGTAATGTTTCTGCATGAAGTGATTTACTCACAAAGTATTGAAACAGAGATGTTAAGCAATCCACGCTTATCCTTTAAAATAAAATAATAAAAAAAATTATTAAACCCCCAACTCCAAATAAATCTGGGCACAATTGTTTTTATTTAAAGACACAGCCTGACAATCAACTTCTCATACTGATAGGAAAGTCTCCAATATCTTCAACACACACGTTTTGATGAAAAAATTAATAACATAATTGTAAAGGCTTAATAGGCCATTTTAAAAATGTTGTCCATGGTACACAGGACTTAACAGGATAGTGATGCAATGAAAGTTAATGAAGAAATAGTCATAAGCATGATGAAAGATATTGAAATATGATATTCTCACTCTTTGTTTTAATAGAACAAAAATGATCATTCTGTTTAAATTTAAACAGGTGACACACAGCTTAAAGAAAATAACTTTGTGGAAATTTAAAGAAAGGCAAAAGTGAGGCAAAACATCTCATTATGGCTAAAATACAAGGCATCTGGAGTGCTCATGGTGTCCCAGGGAATTAATTTGGAATAAGTATCTCCTAAGTGTACTGCAATGTACTGCAAACATTGTGTGTTATTAGCAGTGGATTGATCTACTTTTTTCTACTTTATACACATTTTAAAGAATGACTCAGATTATTCACACTTTGTATTGCTTTGTTTAGTATTAATCCTTCCTTTTCTTACCTATCAGCTTCCTTAGTGTTCTTATCATTTAGGACACTTTATAGCAAAGTTGAGAGAGATTGAGCAAGACTACTAAAGACATATTAAAGCAAGAGCTTTAATATGATGACCCCAAGAAAAGCATGGTTTTAGAATGGATTCCTCCGTGAAGAGCTAAGGTGATAAATACACTTCAGTGGACAACAGCTGANGAAAGAAAAAGATTTCCTTCCTTAAGTTTGTGTATAACAAATGCTCAAAGGCTATAAAACTCTTCTCTTCATTTTTCAGGACTATTTTTTCTAGAACTCAGAGCAGAAATTAATATAATCTGAACTGTTATTTCTGGAACAAAATTCCAACCCAAAGAGAATTCAAATAATATATCATTAATCTGAAGATCATGCTGCAAGTGATGTTTGAAAAGCACAGAACTGCCAGTGGCGCAGAGCCAGGTAATGTCCTTCGCTCACTGAAGTCATTGTTGTTGCTAGGATTTTGGGGTTTTGTTTTTCTGGTGAGTTTGGGCTTTTTTTCCTTTTCTGCCTATCTGATTTCAGAAAATGCTTTCAATGAATTCTTATTGGTTGTAGCTTTTTTTTTTTTCTGCTGGTATGTCAATATATCTCTACATCTAGCATTTTGGGATTGTTTTCTTGATGATTTTTTCCATTCATTTCTTGGTTTGTTTCTTCTTTTTATAGTAATGGTTTGACTAGGCTCTTTTGAATTCAAAGGTCAGTTGGTGAAGTCTAAGTAAAGAGGTGCTTTGACACAATTTCAGTAATACTATACATTTCAGTAATCTACTGCAAACCCAATTAGCAGTGTTGGACAAATGGGTGCAAATCATCAGTAGTACTGAGATTCCCAAGCTTTTTCTTTCTTAGAGTAGTATTGAGTGTAGGAGTTTATTTGTTCTTTAACCCACTCAGGAAACCAGTCTGAACTGTGTGAAAGCCCAGATAGACTGAGAAGTTCTTACACAGGGTCTCATATGCTGTGGAAAGGAGGAAACACAGATATGCATATTAAAAAAGATGTCTGAGTAGTGTGTGCAATAGAAATGGAAAGGAAGGTGATAATTCTGGCTTATATATTTACTCTCCTTTCTTTCTGAATTACCTACTTTAATGTAGCAGAGGCTACATAGAAGCCTCTGGATATTTCATGCATTCGTCTATAATCCGGTCTCAAAACTTTATTTGGTCAGCTGATTTTTTCCACTTTAAATACTATATTACTCTTTCTGTGAAATCTTCTATTAGAAACATACTGTACCTACAGCTAACTGCTGTTAAAAACTGCTATGTATCTCAATCTGAGGACCATGTAGCCAAGACCAGTGCATAAGAAATCTGTAGGTCATTGAAAAATTTGTACCAGACTGGAAGACCACTTACACGATACAATTACACTGAAAGACAATATAGAAATATAGTATGGAAAAATACTCTAAATGGAAAGAAAATGGGACTTATGATTGCTCTTTGCAAGATCAGAACAACCTGAAGATTAAAATAAAATGTCAATTTAGCTTTTTCTTTATTTATGTTTTGGCTCTTCAAGGAAGAAGCCAGAAAGTGTAATAGACTGTCTTTGACATAGTGATGTTGAAGAAGGCTGGAATATTGTAGTCAAGAATCGCTCTCCCCGGTGAAGTTGTAGATGAATGTGCATCATTCATTGGAACAATTAACTGGTGCAAATATAAAAAAAATACATCAACTCTCAGCATGTGTTCTGTTAAGGGCCAGAAAAAAAAATGTTCATGCCAGTGTGAATGATAGTTCAAAAAACTGGAAAATTCAAGAGACTTTGCGTGAAAGTTTCCACTATTGTTTTTGTTAAAAATACTTTCATTTAAGCTAGCAGTGTACCTTATTCTAAGGTACACAATTTATTTTCTCAGTCTTGATTCAAGATTACAGATTTAATTTCCATAGTCTTATCTGCAACATTAACATGCAGTAAAATAGCCAGTTAGACAAAAGACCACACTTAACATCAATCTTTTTTCTTGAGTTTGCTAGTTACCTTTAAATCATAAATATGTATTTACTCTCATTATTTTAAACACTCGACTATGAAAGTTAAATAGATGGGCATCTCAATTTTTAAATTAGCAAAAGCTTCCACTGCTTTTAGAGAGGCCATAAGGGAGCTAGAACTGATTCCCTCTACTCCCATAATTGAAGAAATAATGCTGAATTTTTGTGTTATACTGCATGTCTCTTGCTAAAAGCTCTTAGTATCCTAGTGGTAAAAAAAATGTTCATTTTTTAAAAATGTTTTCTTCAGAGTACTCTCCAGCTGTACTACATGTACTGCAAGTATAATTTTTCTACGGTTCTCTACTGAGGGCTGTAAGTTTTTAAAACACCCACGTTTTTAGGAAATAATCAAGGTATGTTATATATCTGCATGTTTTCAAATGCAGTCTCCCACAGGCATCAGAAATTCAACAGCTTATTAGTCAATGCAGTTCACATTATTTCAATGGATTTTAAGGACATAATTCTCAATGAAGATAGAGATACTCACTTCTACTGGCAGAATAGCATTCTAATATTTGACTGTTTGTTTGTTTGATTGGTGGTGGTTTTGGCCCTAATATCCCTTATTCTACCCTTCATCTTTTTAATGTCAATTTTGGAAATTGTTCATTCCACATTAGTAGTTTGAGGTAAGGGAGTAATTCTGGAAGATTCTGAAATGAAAATGTATATAAGACAGGGAAGAAAAATCTGTGTATACATGACAATTTTTATTTATTGTGCTTTAAGCTCCTTGTAAGGGTACAAAACAAATGTACTGTAAGGAATTTAGGGAAAGCTTAGGATGCTAGTGAAACATGAAGGAAAATACCTTAATAGCAACTAAAATAAAAAATACGTCTGAGTCCATGAGTCCTTTCTTTGCATGACTGCATATGTGTGCCCATTCTTGTTTGCACACATATTTCTTTATGTATGGGTGAAAAAGAAGTCTAGCTCTCTATCAGATGTATGCTTTGGAATGAAAAATTCTTCTGCAACATTTTTTTAATTTTAAATTTTTTTAAATAATTTGTTTACTTCACTTTATAATGAAATTGTTAGTGACTCAAACCCACCATTGGGAAATTAATTTAAGTATTCATCCAGAATAACTGATTCATCCACTTAGAAAATGGGAAAAAGACCATTTTCTTTTAGGATAAAGGTAGAAATAAACATTCATCTGTGGGGGAAAAAAAAGTTTAAAATAAATCCAAATGCAATTAGTTTCTGTAAGCACTGTAAAACAGGATTCAAATTCTAAGTGGTTAAATAAATAACAAGGACCGTGCTGAGCTGGGTGAAAGAAAAAATATTTTAAATTCATTCTTTCCAAATTCCTTTGACTCCAAGCTTTAAATGAAATTTGAATCTTAAAAAAACAAAAACCATTTTTCAGGATTTTGTTGTTGGAAATTGATCAAGAGGATGTAACCTAGCATTAGCAGGCTAAGACTGGCACCAGAGGTTAGACCTTCAAAGAATAAACTATTGGCAATGACAGAAAGAATGTAAAACCAAATTTTCTAGTTCACTGGTTTTTTTTTTTTTTTTTTTTTTTTTTTTTTTATTATTTAATAAATATTTTGTAAGTATTTTACTTAAAACAGAAGAAAAATAAAAAATAAAAAAGTACTTAGTGGACTCTTTCACATGCATGGCATTTCCTCTCAAAATTTTATTTGTTTTCTCTTATTATTTTATTTTTTTTAATTTAAAAGATTAGAGATATTTCCACACTTGGAAGGTAAGGGAAAAAAATATGCTGTTATCATTTGTATCAGAAAAGATAAATTACATGTTTCCTTGATTTTACATGTTTACTGAAGTTTGTTTGCTTCTCTTCTACATAGATCTCTACTTTCAGGCACTAATAAATAATAAACTAAGAAAGATGGTCTTGTTTTAGATAACTGGGATGTGTATTCAGTAGTGTAATAACTGTAGCTTGCCTGTCATATGAAGGCATTAAAGGACACTCTTCTATTTGTGAGTTATTTGTGGTTCCCATACAATTTCATAGAATCATAGAATAGTTTGGGTTGGAAGGGATCTTAAAGAACATTCAATTCCAACCCCTCTGCCATAGGCAGGGACACCTTCTATGACACCAGCTTGCTCAAAGCACTGTCCACCTAGCCTGGAACACTTTCAGGGATGGGGCATTCACAGCTTCTCTGGGCAGCCTGTGCCAGTGTCTCACCACTATCATAGTGTTATATCTTATCTAATTCCCTAGTTCCTCCCCTGCTTTTTTGTAGATCCCCTTTAGGTACTTGAAGGCTGCTATGAAGTCTTCTGTGGAAGACTTTCTCTTCTCCAGGCTGAACACTAAATGTCTCAGCCTGTCTTCATGGGAGAGGTGCTCCAGTCCCCTGATCATCTTCATGGCCATCTTCCGGACCTGTGCCAGCAGATCCACATCCTTCTTATATTGCAGACCACAGAGTTGAACAGAGTACTCCAGACAGGGTCTCACAAAAGGAGAGCAGAGGGGGAGAATCACCCCCTTCAACCCATTGGCCATGCTGCTTTTGATACAGTCCAGAGCATGTTTGGCTTTCTGGGCTGCCAGTGCACATTGCCAGTTCAGGTTGAGTTTCTGCTGACACAACACCCTGAAGTCTTTCTCCTCAGAGCTTAGCCTGTATTTGGTTTTGGGATTGCCCTGACCCAGGAGCAGTACTTTATACTTAGCCTTGCTGAACTTCTTGAGTTTGGCACAGACCTACCACTCAAGCCTGTCAAGGTCCCTCTGGATGACATTGAGTCACTGACCACAACTCTTAAGTATGGCCATCCAGCCAATTCCTTATTCAGTGGGTATTCCATCCATTAAATCCCTGTCTCTCCAGTGTAGAGACAGATGTCATGCAGAACAATGTCAGATTTCAGGAATGCAGCCAAGGTATACCACTACTGTGTGTTGCATTGCATTAATTTTGGTAATTTTTCTGTTCTTCATCTTTTCTTTGTCATTTATGCAGTGTTTGTAGTGCAAGGATGATGTGGAATTTTGTACCTGAGAATGCTCTAGAAGCCGTACACTCCCGAGACAGCAGGGATCCTCTTCTAGGTGGAAAGCAGTGACAATCCAAAATGTAGCAGCTTCTTCAGTCTGAAAGTAGGAAGCACTTTTTCTGCTGTATTCCATTAAGAGATAGAGATGGGAACCATATTGCATCGAAAAGGTAAATTACAGTAGATTTAGACTGGGGATTTGTTCTCTGCCTTAGCAGTCACTATTTCCAGCGTCTCAGCTGGAGAATCTAGAGGGTGAAGCATGGATGGCTCATGATTTTTGATTGTAAGAGCTCAAGGTGCAGAAATAAGGACACCTTTACTTCTTGTTTCCAGAAGAAAGTATGTGGTCAAAGTAAAACTGAAACCTTGCAGGATATAAAGTAATGTGAAGACACAGTTTGTTTGGACTTAAAATATGTTCATGTACATGTCTTCTCACCTGAACATACCCCCAAGTAGTGATGAAAGTTCTCCTGGGATCTTTGAATCCAGGGATCTATGGATTGATGCAGCTGTACCCCATTTGAGTAGTGGTTTGAGGAACTACTATAACTGCAGGTGATGTTGGTGTATTTTCAAAAGAGTGGAGGGAAGAAAAGGAAAAGAACCAAGTGTTTCAAGACAAGTTGTCTTCAAACACTAGAGTGTTTGGAGACTAGTCACCAGCTACAGATATGAATCCTATGTTTCCCACAGGATTTATTCCTGAGCAACATCTAAAATCTAGAGTCTATTTAATATACAACAAAAATTCCCAAATGTCCAGGAGCTTAGCTTTGAGCTTCTGCTTGCTCGAGCCATAATTTATCAGACACTTGTAATACAGAGCAGTATAACATCCTTTGGGCTTACTAAGGCACACCAGTGATACTGCAGATAGAAGTTCAGTTTCTTCTCTGCTACTTTCTGTCAGGGACTGAAAGCTCCAGCCACAGTGAAGTAAATAATAGCTTAAAGGCAGAAATATCTGAAACCACTCCAGCTGTTTTCAAAATGATTGTGTGACTACGCCCTGAGAGAGCTGAACACATGATGGCAGTAGGATGCAGCAGCTGACTGTGGATGGTGGAAATCCTGGACCATAACAATATGACTATTTCTTGTAGTTTAATTAGCTAATAAAAAGGGGATATTTGTGGAGATCCACCAACTTCTAGGTCACAAGAGTAAAAATTAAGTTCATTGCATCCATGGAGTCTTATTTGTATGCTTGCCACCTTGTCCAATTTCCATTCAGGACAGGAAGGAGAAACTCTATCATAAATATTGTGAGGAATCTGATTTTAAATATTATCTGTGCAATTTTACAGGTGCTTCTCACTTCTTCAAGAAAATGTTACAAGAAATTATGAAAAATCACCACTTAAATCACCTCTTCCACCAAGCAAGTACTTCCATCAAGTAACTGTGGGAAAGACTGCAATAAGGCACCGGAGGGAGAATCTTACAAATTCAGCAAATGTAGGACCATACTAGGCACTAGGGAATACACACTTGAGACAAACCTTTTAAATGGGAGAAGCATTGCTCAGGCTTTGGTTTAATAGGAAACCAAGTTTCTTAATTGACAGTCCTCAAGGACCTACTTGTTCTTTAAGCCAGAATATACGTGTATCATTCAGTTGATATATGCATCTGCTTGAGAGCTAAAAAAAATTCTAAATAGGAGCTCCTATTTCTCCATTCAGAATGATAACCTATGACAACCTCTTGGACAGACATTTACATGAGCTGATAATATTATGGAGTTCATTAGAAGGAAATCAAACAGTCCTCATTTGACTTTATTGCTAAAATAGGCTGGTTTGTGAGATGCCAAGTCTCAGATCAAAACTAGGTGGCTAGAGCTTATTTGAGCATGATGGAAGCAATAGTTTGAAGGCAGCAACAGATTGCCATCTCACAGAGCAGCCGCCTTATCTAGTAGTATCTGCCTGCTAGTTCTAACTCAGATTTACAAATCCTAAATTCTTTCAAGATGCTCAGATTCTTCTATAGAGCAAAAAACTCATGAAACTGTGGTGCTTAGGGACATGGTTCAGTGGTGGACCTGGCAGTGTTAGATTAATGGCTGGACTCAATCTTGAAGTCTTTTCCAACCTTAATGATGCTATGATTCTATGTTTCTTGATATTTTATTTTTGTTACCTCAGACTTTATACTTCTTCTGTGTGGTCTACAATTAAAGATCTCATGGAATCATTTGGTTAATTAAAACTCTGCAGCCTATTTCTAGGTACGTAGGTAGAAATTTTAAATTTTTTTCTTATAAAAATCTAAAAAGTTTACAATATGAGAAAAATTTACTTTGTCTTTGTATTTCGGCAATACAAATATACCTGTATCTTGCAGAAAATCTATGGTTAAAAGCCTATACAGGCTAAGTGGCAGGAGTCTAGTTGCAAAGAATTATCTGGTTTTTGACAGTCACCTCATGTTGAATATTTTTAATCTGGAGGCATGCAGAAAGACTCCTCCTTTTCCAGCAAACACTTCAGCAAGCACATAAGTGGTTTACAGATTAAGAAATCCTGTCGATAAGATTGGTTTTCAGTTGTGATGACTTCGAATGGTGAGCTGTTGCAGACCAGGATAGCTGCAGTTATGGTGTTGGCAGAGGCAGGAAGGGCCTTTGTATGGGTTCTACAGAGATGTTTTATTCCAGCCACACGTGCTGAGAGTCCAGGGTCAAAGGCGAGGCTTAAGGAGAGGGTCCAGATTCAAGTAAGGGGATCACTGGGCTGAGAGAGCATGAGGGGCCAATTGTCAGGGGGCATGGGGGCAGTACAAAGGAGGGGTGAGGGTGTGGAGGCCAATGGGGAAATAGGGGGGAGTGACTGAGGGACACAGGGATGGGTAGGGGGCTAACAGGGCTGACTGAGGGAACAGGACAGGGGTAACTGAACAAGATATTGTTTGAGAGAAACCCTTTGTGTCTCCCTAACTTGGGATATGGCTCCAGGCCTCCACAGTGAACCATCATTTTATATTTAAAATTTTGATAGAATTTTAAATTTTAGAGGAAAGTTCCTTGCAGTGCTGCTTACTCTACTCTAAAGAGGTGAGGTTTCTGTAAAGTAGAATTATAGGGAAAAGGATAGAAAGATTTGAAAATTATTCTGAGGTGTAAAGAACCTCAGACACTGTATAACATCCAAAAAAATTGCCTAGGAGTCCTCAGGAGTGTCAAAGTTACAGAATAATCAATCTTGCTGCTCTCTTCCAGTTTATTTACAGACCAGTTACTTTAAGAGTTCCATTTTCTTCAAAATTTCCACTGCTACCATTCTAATTTGATTTAAAATTTATCAATTTTATTTCAAACTCCTTTTCTAAAAAAGTTTCTGAAGGCAAGCTGTGATCCTACACAGTCTCTTTCCACAAAACAACAGAATAAAAAATAACTTTCCTTTAAGTTTTAATTTGTGTCTTATGAAAAGAAGACCTGATAGTTACACAAAATAGTTTTTTAACAAGTACAAGCACTCTGCTAAAGATTTGTAATTGGATTTCCAAAGCTTTTGGAAAGGTCTTTCTCTAAACACACTTGAAAAAAGCCAAATCACCACAGAAAAGTTTCATGGTTGGTGTTTTGTTTTTTGGTTGGGTTTTTGGTTTGTTTGTTTTTGTTGGGTTTTTTTGTGGAATTACAAAGGAAAAATTAGGAAATAAAGAATAGTATTAAAAATAACTGGTTTTAAAGTGAAAAGTTATCCCAAATTTACCCCAAGAATCACTGCAGAGTTCTAGATACTTGAATTGCACATACAGAATTTAAAGTAATGAGGTGACAGATTTTTGGGGTCATGCAAGTTATTCAGATTTGTCAAATTGATTAAGAACTATCTGACAATAATGAATTACCAGGCAATGGAATGGCAAGTACAACCTGATAGTGATAAATTTAAAAGATTTATCCTACTTATATAGTCCCAACAATGGGCTCTATATTGCTTAATTACCAAGGAAAAGAGACCTTAATGTAACAACCATGATATACTCACTTAATAAACTTTACATGCAGTGTCATCCACTTTCCAAAGTGGGTGACACCATCCCAAAAAGAGGAAGTTTCCTTTATAAAAAAAGGAAAAAGACTACAGAGATGACTTGACAACTTACATTCAATAGAAATACAGAGATATTCATATGATTAATATACCTTCATTGCTTTTCGTGTCACTATGACTCCTTAGAACATTTGCTCAACTTCAAATGCAAGCTTGTATCTATTTTTTAAAGCCAGATAAATGCTTTTCTCTTTTCTTCTTATCTTCTGAATTCTAATCTCTTCTTACCACACCAAAACTCATACTGGGCTCAGAGAGTATTCTCAACATGATATCAATATTGTGCTTGATTACTCTCAAATCTAGAACAGGAGGTTTTCTCAGGAGAAGATATTTTGCACCTTGCTTTAATAAATTTTACAATGCTTGACTGTGGAATGGATTACAAGTATGAGTTGCATGCTTGGTATTAAAGTGAATTGTATTTGGAATGACAGATTTGGCTGCACTGGAAAGGTGTAAGTAATGTATTTAGTCCCTTTGTTTTTCTTAGGAAAATGAAACAGGGCATAATACAAGAGTGCAGAAGAATCTTGTCAATAAACTACTTAACATTCCAAGTTTCTCTACCTTATTTTCCTGATAACTTCTACAGTTCTTCCAGATGAGTAAGACAGATTTTGTTCATATGGTCAATAGGGTAGAATATGAATGTGTAGTTTCAAATCCTGCCTTTCCCTACCATTGTAATTGAGACTTTTGCACAGAAGTACAGAGCTAATACATTCCTTAGGCAACAATCACATGTTACTGTTTACTTTGGTCTTTACAGCTGGGCTTCTCACATGATTTCACATGATAATGGTGAATATGGTATATTCAATAGTAAAAAGTTAGACACAAAGTTACACACACAGGAAAAAGCAGTATTTGACCTGTTTCAGTTTTTCTTTTTTGTAGGATATTGCTTTCTGGAAATATATCTTTCTCTCCAGTGATTATAAAGGAATGGTAACTCATCATTTACCATACTCAGTGCTGTTTTCTACATTTGGTCAGAAGAATTCTATCTTTATTGTCACAATCCCAGTAATTGAGTTAGAATAAGCAATTCACTTTTAAGTTCCTAGTTGTTCTAAACTTTGTTTCTTATTCCCTTCTTTTTCTATTTCTTCTTCTCCCTCTTGCTGGGGTTTTTGTCTCATTTCTGGCATGTCATGTTACCAGAGAATATTGTAATGCTATTAACTAATAATTACAAGTGGTTTCAATCCCCTTCAATGTATGTGGTGGTTCTGGAGCCAACTGACTTTCTAAATCGAAGTAATATTCTCAAATAAGACATTAAATTGATTTTCATTACTGGAGTATTGCAGTTTTTTATAAGTTAAATCAGAGGGTCAAGTCTATTATATCTTTAAGTAATTAAAGAGTTAAGTGAGTATAAATAAGTGGACTTTTATGAATCCTTTCCCTTCTGATTGAGTAGCATCCTATCCAATCTCTACTCTAAGGTGGAAACAACATCTCCTGACCTGTAATTTATAACTGAGGTATTCCAAAATAACAAAAATGCTACCTAGTCCTTTCTCTAGTATACATTGTGTAAAAAGTTCACAACATGATTTACGCTTTAGAAATAATTCAATTGTGATGGATTGTTGGCCAAAAACTAGCCTATTGGATCTTGAACAGTGGGCTTTTGCAAAGTAAGCATGGTTAGTCTGACCACCCTTTAGGGAGATTTACTAGAATGCAAGGACAAGAATTATTGCTTTGGAATACACAATACAGAAATATTTGATGAGCATCACCTGGAAACACAAAAATGTAATTACTTTTACATTTTCCTAATAGAAATTATTACCTAGCTAATTTGCTATTCACTGTTTCACTTGCTATTTGCCTAAACCCTTCCCCCTATAATTTAAAGGGAGCATTACAGCATCTAATTTTCAATGTCATTTTTGGAGCAAGGCTATTATTGCTCAACATTTCCTGTCAGTGCGGAAACTAGCTCTTGGCTCCAAGTATAGTACAAACACAACGGCCTTCCTGTTTTCTATGCTGTGCCCATTGACAATGTCCTTATTCCCAGGACTTGTGTATAGTACTCAGTACCTTAAGAGGAAGTAGCAAACATCTTATTGAGGCATGTACTCACAGAATGTAAAAATCTACATCCTGACAGCTCCATATCCTTTGGAGTAAAGCTGTTCCATAATTCTTACAATTTCTTTATATGCATTTGCTCTGGGGGCATTAAAGAAGATTACTGAGGAACAATATGAGCAGATTGAATATGGACAGAAGTGCTATAGCTTCTGAGGTACTAAGATAGCTGTATGGTAAGTTAGAGAAGATAAATATACCTCTAAGAATGACTAGATAGTGAGGTACAGAGGCTGAGAAGTGTGTCAAAATTCCTACCCTCACCTGCAGGTCCTTGCCTTACAAAACAAGATTTAGGATACTATTGGAAGAACATTAACAGATTACTGAGTCTTATTTAAGTTACTAGTAGCAACCATAGTATTATCAGTTTTTCACTAATCAGCTTTCAAAAAAAAAAAAAAATACAGCTCCCATTCACATTTGAATTTTGCATGACATTTTAGTCATTTTGAGAATTTGCAGACTTGCTCTGTTGAAGAGGGTATCATAATTCAAAAATAATTTGGGCAGAATTGTGGGCTTTCGGAACTTTTTTCTTATAAAGTATAGTGTTTACCTACAACACTCAAATGTTTTAGATATTGCAAGAATGTTTTCTGGCAAGGCCTGGGAACTTAGTATCAGCAACAGAAAAAGAAACCTAAATACTCAGTCATGAAGAACTGTTTAAATTACCCAACGACCTCTCAGCAATAGGGGTCTCTTTTTCCCCAAAAGGCCACACAGAAGGTTGGAGGGAGTCTTATTGGATCTTCTCCAGCTTGAAGGAAGTAGGGTAGGGTGAGGGGATTTTTTCAGAGAAAAGACTAATTATTTGGATTATATACTGCAATTAAAAGAAGAGATTCTTGGGAAGTTTGGGCTTTTCCACCCTCACGAGGAGACAGCCTGTTCTCAGGGTTCCCATTCAGCCTGGCCGTTATGAGTCAAGCAGTTAACCTGGCAGACTGCCAGAGATTTTGTTCATTATGCAAATACCAGGAAGGAAATGGAGATTTTCAAAAGTATTTGAAAAAGAAAATGGATATTGTTACTTCTCATCCGAATCCAGGCATCATTCTGTGGGACAAAAAAAAGGAGGAAGACCTCCGAATACTGCCTTTCTATCTGCCAGATTCTAAAGCTTCATTACACATGGACAAATAGGGTTTATTAAATAAGGTTCACTGGGGTACTTACACAGGCTTATCCTAGAAAAAACCCAAATAATTATCATCTCTTTTTATATATATAATATAAGAGGCTGTGTTCAAGTGGATCAAATCAGAAAGAGCTGTGGACAGCTCAGAAGCATTGCCAACTGTTGTGATAAAATTCTTGTGATATGTCTTGCTTTTTATAACACCTCATCACATGAACTCATCCTATTATGTGAAAATTTCAGATTTTGTTTAAAAACAAATAGGTTTTGGCATTGTAGCTAAAGAGATTAAGTATAAAATACAACATTCAAAAGGTCAACATTTAAAAGAAGGCAAACTGACAAAACTTTTTTTAATTCACTGTAAACCCATAGATTGTGAAGAAAGAGGCAGACTCACTATTTTTCTGTCCTTAGAGTTGACCATCCTATTCTGACAGAATACATTACACATACACAAATACAGTGCACAGAGTAAAAATTTCAGAGCCTTTGTCTATTGCTGGAAGGCAACAGCATGGATCAGAAAATTGTGCCTGCTTTGTTTTGAAGCTCCAGTTGCATTTACTTGGAATCCCAGGTTTGAGATATGACTTACTTTATACTTCAAGGAAGCATTAAAATGATTTTTTAAAACTCAGATTGAAATTTACCCTGTGGTTAAGCTGTTTTTCCTCTAGTGGTGTCTCCCTGTTAACCCCCCGCAATGGGCTTGTTTTAGGACTGGCTGGCCACACCCTGTCCCATTGTACCTGTCCCCCAGGAGTGGCACCCACAGGAAGATTCAGTTTAAAAGCTTGGGCACTGGGGTCCTGCGGGCTCTTTTGCACCCCCTTGAGAAGAATAAACTTCCATGCAAAAGTGCCTTCCCTGATCTTTACTTCAAACCTCAGCACAAGGGATCAGAAGACCCATAGAAAGCAGAGAGCCTTCTGCTTCCTACCATTCATAGACTGCTTGCAGCCTGGGAGCAGTTTTCCCCTGGCCATACAGCTGGTGGACAAAGCTAGCCGGGCTTCCTCTGGACCCTCAGAGTCTGCACCCCTATACAGATGGCAGAAATAAAAAGGCTTGTGAGTCTCTTTTCAGGTGATATGCTAATGAAAATGTTCCAAAGGAAAAGAGTGGTAAAAGCTTCCTTTGTTTAATGTAATTCAAAATACAAGTTTGTTTCTTAGTGATATTTGAAGAGGCAGTTCTCAGAGAAGCACTGGTACAAAAAATGCTGTTACATATTATATAATACGAAGTGAGAGATTTGCCATTGATTTTGAAGGGACTCTGCTTTCTTTATTTGTGCCAATGGAAAATCCTTTCTTGTTGCACCTGGCAGTATGAAGCAGGTGGTGTTTTTTTCCTCTTTACACAATAGTAACAGTATATAGCAGAACTGGTTCAGAAGTTGGGTCCCCAGGAAACCACTCCCTCTCTTTACTAATACTGCAAAAATGTTTCTGATTTTCTTCATGTGTAAGAGCTTCCAAATTAAACAAACAAACAAACAAAACCACAACTAATAGTGGCAATACTCGTCAAAGATATCACAAATACTGAAAAGGTTACAAGTTTGCTCTTTTGCACCAATAATAGATTCAAGCCTAGAAGGGGAGGTTGAGAACAAGCTGGTGTTCATTTCATACTAGCTCATTTAATCCATCAATTACTCAGTTCAGAAACTGTGGTAAAATATGTACTTTATGTATTGCCATTGGGCATCTGCCAGTTAACATGGACTGTCTGAGTAACAGTTCTAAGAATCTCATGAAAAAAATCAGTAGGGGCCAAAATGTTGGAACTTTAATAATACCTTGGGATCAGAACTGTCTTTGGCCTAACACCATGCAATGTACTTCTTGAAAAGTCATTGCATTTTGAGTTTAATGATCAACTTCATTTTTCTTGGTGTACCAGAAAAGCATAAGGACATTCTTTGCCCAAGTGCAGGAGTTTGTTCATTTTCCAACAGTGTCCTATTATAGTCACAGGGCTAGATTTTGAGGAGTTATTACAGTCAGGCACCTAAGCCTCTTGAGTGGAAGTACAGCAGTCTGTGTTAAGCCTGCAGCAGCTGAATTAGACATCTAAGAATGGGGGCCAAAATTTCCTAAGAGTCTGCCAAGAGGAATCAGAACTTTGAGTCACTGATACTAAGCCAGTAAGAAATATTGAAGACAGGTAGAGAGGCAACTCAGGATCCTCAGCCTGGAGTGGGCAAGATCCCAGTTTTGTGGTTTCTTGTACTCACCTGGGAAGAGGGAATCTCAGATTGCAGTCCCAACTCCAAGTAATGCTCAAGTATTTTATTCAATGTCTGTTTTATTTAAATTACATAAAGAGTTATAGACTCCTCCATCACCAGACACATCACTGACCCAGGCCACCTTAACTTATTTTTGCAAAGCAGAGAAGTTTCCAAAGAAAATGGAATAGTGTTCTATTTTACCTCCCTTCTCTTCTCAGGATCATACCAAGCACACACATGGTTAGAACACTCCAGTGTTGTACAGGAGAAATGACTCACCCAACAATGTTGTGAACCTCATATCTTGCTTGTTACAGTCTTCTTCTAGTGTCCTGTTTGAGATCTGCAGGCAGGCTCACTGCTGCAAAGTATCTCACATACTGTGCTCGTTTTGAAGTGATTCTCCATGTTTCAAACCTCCTTGCTGACACTGCATGTAGAGGTATGATTTTTGGAAAGAAGTGTTAAGGGAGCAGCTAGCAAAAAAAATCATAAAAAAGGCTTCACATCTTCCCACTGTTTCTTCTGGCCACTTGGTGAACATATATGTATCTTTCAAACTCCTTCATTTTTTGTATCATAGCATGTGGTTCCCCTTCTTCATTCAGCTTGTCTCAGGGTATCATTCCTGTATATTTGTGGTCCCCATCCTCCAGGAATTCCTTCTTACCCATTCTTCTGTCACCTTTACAAATTAATGTCACATTTGCAGGGTGATCTGTACTGAAGTCCTGTTTAAATACACTTTTCAGGGGTGTGTTCTTACAAGAGAACATCCTTACAGGTAAACCATTTGCTGATCTGTAGATCAGGAACCAGCTATGAGGATCATAGAGCTAGCAGTGCTTCAGGTCTGCAAGCATCTTCAGGTTTGTGACCAGGGAGTGGTTATAAAGAAAATCCACAAAAGTTTCTTTGAAATTATTTTGCCCTTTCGAAGCTGAGCCAAAACAATCATCAGAAGTTAAACTCATGTCCAGCTAATATGGAGAAAAAGAAAGACAAAATATCCTTAGTAGCTTACAGCCAATATACATCCTATAGGCTCTAACCTCTCATGTTAAGCAACTTAATTTGAATCTGTGCAGATGCATACCAGCAGCATCACCTGCCTTTGCCACCAGCTTAGTCTTTTGCACAGAGGTATCTGAAAAGCAGCTGTTCTGGCATCTCCAGCAGCTACTGGATGCTATTTGAGCAAGCTGCTGCATAGTTTAGATTTGCTAGCAGTAATAAATCATACAGGCCTTCTATCGCTCCCATAGGAAAAAAAAAAATGTTCAGTTTTTCAACATCTACAGCTTTTGTTCCCTACTATTGCATTCTACCCAATTTTAATACTAGGCAATAGACTGATTGTGGAATTTCAGCGGCAGTTGGAGCCAAATCACATAAAGCCCACTAATCACAATGAACTTTTAACAATCTCAGTTTTGATTTCTAGTAAAGTTCATGTACAGATTCCTGAGTTGAAATGTTTGGAATGCAAAAGCTGAAAGAGCTCAAATTCAAAGAAATTCAAAGAAAACCTGTTTTTCTTGGATTAATAACCATTATAAAGTATTAAAGTTTCCTACTGAAACAGTGACAAGATCCCATTAAATATAAGGCCTGAGATGCCTGACAACTGTCTTTGAAGTAACATATTTTCTGCATAGACAAAACAACAATAGCATAAAAATCCTTTCTGAATTTCCATAACCGTGCATTCTTTTCTGTTTTTAATAAATTATCCCATGTATCTTGTTACAGAAAATTTGAGCCTGCATTATAGTTGTCAAAAGAAATCTGACTTGAGAGTCTTTGGTGCATTTTTCCAGCATGCCATGTCTTCATCATATCTGTGATTAAACAAAAATATTTCACTTAAAATTTAACAGAAACTTGAGATGATTAACAGTTGCAAGTAAAAATTTAAAAGCTCTTTTAAACCTGGTAGATAAACAGGCCCCTCCTGAATTGAGAAACTGCTGGATGATAGGCAGTGGACCCTTCTCCAGGAACCAGTTTTGCCCACTAGATACTTTCAAAGTCTTGTAGGCAGACTACATAGCTAGGCAAAATTGGCAGTCATCACTGGGGATAAGGCAATACTGGAATATTGGAAATACAGCAAAGCTGTTGTGAAGGAAGTGCACTGACAGAAGATATGTGAAGAGCCTGGAATAATGGCAAGGCTATGTCATAACCAACTTAACTGATACACCATCTTTTGCTATGAACTTGAAGGTGCTGAAGTTCAAAGAGAGGTAAGGTATTGGAACAAGTTATCCAGAGCAGTGATGGAATCATCATCCCTGTAAGTGTTAAAACAATGTATAGCTATGGCACTGGGGCACATGGTTTATTAGTGGGCTTGGGAGTGCTATGTTAACAGTTGGACTTAGGGTTTCAAGAGGTATTTTTCAACCTTAATGATTCCCTGATTCTGTGGAGATTTTTGGTTTTTTAAATCACTTCATTTACACCAACAAAAAGCTTCTGTGCACAAGACTGTACAAGAGATATTTTTAATCTAATAACCCTCAAAAAATTTAATGAGAAAATATTTTTACATGTGCTTACTAGACATCTAACACTTTTCCAAAAGCAAACAGTGTGGATTATTCATTGAAGTACTTTTAATAAGTTGCAAAATGGTTTTTTGCCTGCCTAGATAAATATCAAGATTCCCTGGTACTTTTTACCTGGTCCTAATACAGGGATATTTTAATTTATCCAGGAGATAGGCAAAAGTTTCTATTTCTCCTACTGTTAACCTGAATAATTAAGCACTTGAATAGGGCTAGTCTGTGCCTTTGAGAAAGAAAAGCTATATTGTGTTTCTAGAGTTCCTGTCTGTGGCAGATACTTGCTGAGAGTCACTACTGCTACTTGTTCCATGAGCCTTTCTGCTTGGCTGCAGCATAGGGGGAGTATGAAGAAAATTGTGATATTGCCCAAGGAAATCCCAAAGATTGACAGCAGGCAGTACGTAACCACATGCCAGCAAATGAAGCCCTGGTTCCCAGTTTCAAGCTCTCTGACTTGGATTTTTGAGCCACAGTCAAAGGAATTGGTGATCAACACTCTTTCAGTGCTTTCTTTGTAATGACCCCCATATACCTATACACACATGCTCACATAAATGTATAAGTGTATCCTTATGTATCCATATGTGTATGTGTGTGTAAACAACCTGAAAAGACAATGCATTTTGGGATTACAGTTGCTGTAACAAGCATATTCTAAAGGACCTCATGTCATAAAGGGTCAGATGTCATCCTCTGCTTCATACTAGATCCCATACTTTTTCCGTTAGACTGTGTACTCCCTGATACAGCTGTGGTTTGGAATTTTTTGAGCAAACTGGAGTGCAAACTATGTAGAACAACTGACAGAAATCTGGAGTGAGATCTTTATATTTCCATTGAACTCCAGCAATTTTGAGTTTTCACTCCCATTGTTGGTAAGATGAGTTGTTTCTTAGTCTTCACAGATCTTTAAAGCAGAACAGGGGACTTTTCTCAGAAGGATACCTTTATAAGTAATCAGCTATTGTAGCTAAACTGTTTTAATAATTCAAGTCCTATAGAAGGCAAAAAAGTTGAAGTCCCTTCATTTTCCAGTTGCTTGCTTTGTCTTCTTGAAACCACACCCCTGCCACGATGTGGGTGGTATGGAATTAAACAGTGATGGAAACTCCACCCCTTGTCTCTGTAACCATGACAACCATAAAATTAGGTGATTTAATAGAAATACGCCAGTTCTGCAACTTTAACCAATTGAATTTACTGTTTGACTTTGAGAAAGCGTTATTGGATGAGGGAGGAAGGAGAGGAAAAGAAGGAAAGAAAAAGGCTATTTTCTTTTTCTTTTTAAAGAAACCTCACTATTAAACTCTGTATATCCAAATTCCCAGATGACTGTCCCTCCAAGCTTAACAGCAACTTGCAACAACTTAAAGATAACTCCACTGAATTTGATGCTTTTGTAATGTTTTGGAAAAGCAAAATCAGGCTTCTTGAATAATCTCAAATTTATCTTTTGGTAAAGATTTCACATTTAGAAGAAACTGAATTTTGGTTCACATGCACAGGCAATCTGACTATATGGCTATGCATAAAAGCCTAATAGTTTGATTGTGACATATATGTTTCCTGTTTGTTGTTCTGTAGTTAAATGTCCATGTCTCACTCTAGTTCTGAATTTTAGGCAAAATTCACTAATTATGCCTTTTTGAGGTCTTGATCAACTCAGGTTATTTTGTTATCAAAGATCACATTCCTTCACTGCCTTTGGGTGAGGTTTATCTTATAATTTCCAGCAATGTCCAAGAATATGGGAACCATGAGACTTTCCTTATACAAGAAATCAAGTTAATTTAATGCTTCTAATGAAGGAAATCAAGATGTTCTGTGGAATTTGTTTCCTAACTTTCGTGTATGTCCACAGGTTTATATTAGAAACATCAGTATTTACCTACATCTTACACTCTGCATGTTATTGAAAATTTTACCTGTATTCATTGCATCTTATTTTTTCATTTCATGTCTGTGAATTCATTTGCTTTCATGGCATTGCATTGGTTTTTGTATGTATGACAAAGTATGGACTACAACTAGCTTGATTTCCCCAGAGGTTTTAGAATAACCTTATAAAAACAATCAGAGGAATCTCATCCCATCCTTTTTTCTATAACTACTTCTCACCCCTTGAGTCACTGACAGAACTACCTAACTTTTGTTTCTAGCAACTCCCTTCTACTTCTCAGTTCATACATGTAATTGAGCAAATGACCCACTTTGCACTCCTTAGAGATTTGGGGTTTTTTTTCTCTTTTGTTTCTTCTCAAAGTAAAGTTTAATTGTAGATTTTAATTGTAATTTAATTGAGAGTTTAATTGTAATTGGTGTCTCTCTTTTGTTCTTTTTACATTTGTCAAATTTGGATTCACGTGTTATTATTCTTTTAGCAATTTTTACACAACTTGTCTGTGGTTTATTTGCTGTGTCTTTCTCAAGGTTTGTTTACTTTGGTTGAAGCTTCCTGTTAGAACAGCAAGTATATGCTCTGTAAATTGAGTTTTTCCTCAAATTTTTCAGAAATAAAAGCTACAGACAGATTTGTATTTCTGATAATCCTGGAGTTTACAGACAGCTCTCAATTTCTGAGCTCTTAAAGATTTTTTTCCCCAAAGTGAAAATACTTAATTTTTGTTCACATCTTAAGAAATGAAGCCCCTCCAGAAACATATACATCTTAGCCAGCTTCTCTTCCAGAGACTCATAATTGTACTAGTTCAAAATATCACATGGGAAAGCAAAATGTAACTAAAATGCATTTTTTTGTTCCTTGGGGACCTTTTTGGATAAATGTGTAGCCAACAAATATTAAGATCTAATGGCTCTAAGAAATCAGCTTCCACCGAAAACTGCACTGACAGGATATCTCCCTCTTAGTGCAAATATAAATTTGTGGCTGCTTTCAAGGTTTCCCAATATTTCTATTCTGTGCTGGAACAGATACAAAATGTTTGAAAAGTTTGGCAAGAATTATGTTGTCAAGTTGGCAGTTTTTAGAACAAAATTTGTAGTTTTGTAAATTTTGAGAATTTGTCATTCTGAATTTGCAAATCAGAAACCTTGAGAGGTGCATAGGAAGATAAAAAGAAGATAGATAGAACCTTTGGTATAACAGATATTTTTAAATAGAGCTAATATGCCATTCTTGCAAAAAGTATAACAAAATTTGGTATTGGTATGTGGATTAAATGCATGTGTAAATCTTCCTCCAAAGACTGATGTTATTATGAAGCAACGTTGCTTTTATTTGGAAGACAGAATAACAAAGCCTTGACTTCTGATGGAAAGTACTTGGACTAATAGTTTTACAGCTATGGTCCTCAGACCCTGACAATTATGGACCAATTTTCAGGTAATTATAAATACTGGTTAAGCAATTCTGGTTCATGTGTGACATTTTAAAATTCCTGTCTTTATTGTTCTAAAATAATATCTATCAAATTTATATCTAAGCAAGTTTTAGATAAGAAAAAAGTATTTAGTTGCTAAATTCTGAATTCTATGACTGGAACTGATGACAATACATGAATTAAAAATATTGGCAACTCTTGGTTCAGGTTTTTTGAAATCTGGATCTTCATGGACTCAAGTATTGTTCAAGCCACATGTTGAAGGAAAACAGATAGGTATGACTTTCTTGTTTTAAGGGTTTCTGTTCATAATAAAAGATGTTGTTTCAAACTACTTGTTTTTATAAATATCAAACATCAAATGTAAGTTCCTAATTGACCTAACTAGATGTCATCTATGTTGTTTATATTCCTAAAAAGAGAGTAGTAAGTAGTCTTCTGCAATACTTTGTAGTATAAATGCTTTTATTCCTGATTATTATTTAGCAGAAATAGAGTTATAAATTATTTTGCACAAATCCATGCTCCAGGGTGTGTTTTTTTCAGTTAGAAATTAAGTTACTTGGAAAAGATCAGAGCAGTCTCTAGCAGTTTAGAATCTCTCTCTTTGCCATGTTTTTGAAGATTGAAAGAAATTTATCTTTGGCCTCTGATTCAAGCCTACAGCTACAAGTGCAGTGCACAGAAAACTGGGATACTTTCATATTATTCAGTGCTAGTGACATCATGTAGCAATTATGAGTTATTTTTCTTTAAAATCTTTGGAATATACTTCCCAATAAAAATTATTTGCAATTTTTATTGTAGCTTAAGATATAATCATCAGGTTATTCACAAATGTAGGATTAAATGCAGTGAATTCAGATTTAAATGTACACGAAGAATATACATTTACATGTACAAAGAATTGGAAACTATATTCTGCCTTGAAGCAGCATAATAAAATAAATGCATGATTACAACAGCTTTTATTTATCGTTCTAAAAAACTCCATGACTTTAAAAATTATTTTACTGTAGAATATAAAATACATTTTTTCGTCTTTTTACTCAGATTATTTTCAAATATGGTAGCTTATTTCCTTAACTATTCCCAATAAAACAATGCTTTATTTGTCTTTAGCCGATTTATTAATGTAAAGTAGGTCTGTTGAATTTTGCAAGTAATTACTTAGTTTAGACTTTTTGGGGTTTTTATGACTGTCAGAATTAAATTAATTTTTTTTCCAAAATTATATGAGTGCACTTCAGTTACCTAAATGGATTGGAATAAGCCATATTTAAAGTAAATGATGGCTTTTTAAATGTAGCAGGTAGTATTATTGCCAAAAAAGGTGTGGGATCCACTGATGAGTTTAAGAAGAGGGTAATTCTTTGTGATATTTTCTGAAGGTTATTTTCAGCTTTCCCTGAAAGATAAAATTTCAGTTAAAAACATGAGAATGAAAGAAATTACTGTTTTTTAAGCTTTAACTACAGTTACATAGAAAACACTGAACAATCATTTCATTGGCTGTTTGAGGAACCCATCATTAAAGTAGCCAAGAACAAAAAAGCAGACTTCATGCCAGACAGTAAATTGCTTAAAGGTAATATTTAAGAAGCTTGTAGTTTTGTTTGTATATTTTTCAAAAGGATTCTGTTGCTAAGAACTATAGATAGCAATTTTGGAGATATATGCTCCTTTAGTCATGCAACAAAATGTGAAAAACTCTGTCCTCCTTCTAACTGTCAAGCCCACCCATGCTTGCTTAGTTAGTAATGAGCACAGTTCTCTAACATTTAATATGTGAGTGAGGAGTTACTTGGATATATAGATGGTCATTATATAGATCATTCCATATATATTAATGGGCTTCCCAGAAGCAAAAGGGAACAGTGTCTATCTGGTTATGACTGTATGACTCTAAGACAGGGCCAGCATGCACAACATGAGAAAGGCATTATTGCCCTAAGGACTTGAACTGGTTTTCATTTACCTGAGGCATCAAGAATGAGCTACATGCTTGTTTCAGTTCCAAGGCTTTGCACAGCTGTGACTTTTGTTTACATTTCTTCTCTCACATTCCCCAGGGCACCAACACGTTTTCTACCTGAGGCAGAAGCCCATTCATTATCTGCTCCTTTTTCACCCTTCACACACACTCCCAAGTTTGCAAATTTCTCTGAGTTGTCCAATTGCCTTGGAGGAGGGTAAATAAACAAAAAAAAGAAAACATGACACAAAAGCAACTCAAAACAAAACCAATAACAACAAAAAAAAAATACCTTCCCAAAAAATCTTCTGTTAGTCCCTTCCTCCTTACTCTTAAGGTCCATGGAGCATGTGCTCCATGCAGCATTCCAGCTTTCAGTGTCCATACTTGAGCAGTGTGTTTGCCTGGCTCTGCTCTGCTTTGCACCATGGACATTGTGTTGACTTGCGGGCTGCACTCCTCATATTAGTGACATGGTTACCTCTTTGACAGAGATCCCTGACTTATGATGTCAAACCAACAGATTACTGACATTAGGAGGATCAGATAGAGAGTACGTTCTCTGACATTCTATTATGTTCTCCAGAGGAGGAAAAGAATGCCACATTTTCTCAATTTAACTCCTTGGCTCCTAGCAGTTCAAGGGAGTGTTTATTAGAGCACATTACTACCTCCCCAACTTGCCATGGCATGCATGGAAGGGCACAGTGGAAGTTGTATATTTTTTTGCCAGGTGAAGATTTTATTTTGGCACACTGCCCTGAATTAGGACATGCTAGTTTATAGGCTCTGGTGGTACAGGTATGGAAGACAACACATGGTTCTCTCAAACAGGTTGCTTAACTTGAGACTGGGTGTTCATAGTAATCCAACCTTTTAATAGTCTTTTCCAATGTGTTCTGTAAAGACCACAGAGTCTTTATTAAAATTCTTTCAAAGGATTGTTTTGGAGGCCTATACTGCTTTGCATTGCATAGAAAACATCAGGAACAAGGACACACAGACTCATTTTTCTGCATCTTAGATTCTGATAAAAATTTACTCAAAATTAGCAGATTTTTATCCCTCAGTGCTTTTTACCTGTCCAGGTAAAGAATTCCTACAATTGAGGAACCCTTCCACAAAGGCAGATCTTTTCTCAAATAGTCATTTTCTTACTGAAAACAGATTGAATCTGGCCCAAAGAGTTTCTATTTTTACCCATACATGTTAAAAGTACTTAAAAGCATTTATGAGTTCCTAAGCTGTGTTGAGAGGACCAATAGAAATCTCAAGAGGATACTAGCAGCACACCTCTCTCATGGTCTGCTTAGGGATCTTACAGAGCCTCCTTTGACTGTGTCTGTGCCACATCTAGGCAGTTACCTCTTGCTGAAGCTCTTTGATGCTCTTTGCTCTACTTAAGTTGAAGGAGAATGAGAAAGGCAAGATGGTATAGGAAGGAGTGGGAGAGATTGCTGTGGAAAGAAGAGAATTGCCATAAAGCAAGAATTTTATGGTCTGGATATTTTATTTGGTCTGGTACCAAATAGGCCTTGAAGGTTTGTCCATAGCTACTTGAATATCACTTACTTAATTAGGTTCCCAACTTTTAATGCATTCTTTCACATTACTTTAATTTTCATCTATTGAAGAGTATCATAATTTTGCCCTTTTGAAAAGGGTGAATTTGAAATTCCAGATTAAAATCTACCCATTCAGCTTTTGCAAACTTTTGAATAATGTTCTACAGAACAAATATACGTAACACTTTCCTATTATACATCTAATTAACTTGCTAAAATACTGTCTAAGTATACTGCCCGGGCACATGATACATTTAGCAATTTGGTTAATTTAATTACATATCTGGAGCTCTGAAGGACAGCATTGCACAGACTTAGAAGTTTTATGGGCCTATTTGTCAGGAAGAGAGGAACACTTCTTATGTTTTGTTTAGTCTTGGAAAGTGTATTATTTATACACCAGGAGAGTTCTATCGGCCCAAGTCCAGAAGCCAGATATACTGTAAATGCTGCAGAACCTTCAGGACAGTATCTTAAATATATCTCTCTTAGCAATGATAAGCATGTGAAGCCATGCTTATGTGTGCAGGTTTGTTTGCATATGTTGCATATATGAACTCAACAGTCATTCTTTTTAAAAAATCAGACTGTTAAAACTTTTTTTTGATATCTGTGTTCTGTTTAGTTTCTTTCTCCAAGATTTCCATATTTCCAAAGAAGAATTGTCAATCAGACTGTGGGATCCATGATCATTACTACTGGATCTAAGTACTTCTAAAATCTGTAGCAGTGCAAATTTGACCTTGACTTCATGGGAACCCCCAGTCATATCCTTTCCAAATTATCATGACAATTTGTGTGCAAACCAGAATTCATCGCGGGACTAATGTCTCGTATCCTAGAGTATATTTTGTCCACTTTAGTTAATTAATTTTGTTGGCTGCTTATGTTTATGTGTAGCCATATAAGTTTGTTGCCTTGTGATGATTTCCAGGGTAGATGGCTTTCTGGTTTTAAAAGGTTACTGGGATCTGCCACTGTGCCTTCCAAATAAGAATTTAAAATGTGAAGAAGGCAGATGACTGCAGGTGACAAGATGTGCAGACATGCTCCTTGGGAGGGTGAGTTGATCAAGTGAAGATGATCATTCTTTGCAGACTAATATGCTGGGTACTGAGAAATCAATGCACCCCATTTCCAGTGAAAGAAATTTCCCCTTCAAGCCAAGAGGTCCTCAGACAAGGGTAGTTCAATGCTTTTTTTGCACATGATATTTGTGGATGCAGTGGAGTCATGGACTTGTGCGGTTACAACGTCAATGGAGTGCTATTTTCCTTGTCCATGCTTTGTTCTTGAATCCCTAATGCAACAGTTGAGATTATAAGCATGATTCATGCTTACCTGTTTTCTGGAAGTTTTTAGGGAAATGGACAAAGGTCATTGACTTTTTCATTAAAATTTTTTTGGAGTAGCAAACATGAGATTCATCATCAGTGCCATCATCTGCATTCTGAAAATTGCTACCATCCAGTCCAAGTATAAGTTTGGAAGATGCATCACATTCCAGAAAATAGAGGTTTGTGGAGACAGGCCTACTGGCATGATGAATTGGGCCATGTGTGTCAGCCTTTCAGGGTAAGTACTGTACTAAATAGAGTAGTTTGCAGCAGTTCATGAATTGAGTGTTCTCATAAAATTACTCATCATACACACACTTTCTGGCTTTGGCCACTCAGATGCAGTGGTCTGAGCACTCAGATTCTTACTCTTTTCTCTGGGCTTGGTAATGACTTTGTGATAGATGGAATTGCTGATTTTCACTTAGGCACCATGCATGAATGCTTTCTGCAGAATCTGAGCAGGCCCAGTGTCTTTGAGCAGAACAGTGGAGATCATGGCAGTGTCTAAAGAAAATGGAAAAAAAAAATCATTTTGGGGCCATTTCTGACTGATCAGTGATGTTGTGCTAACTTAAATGCAATACTTTTTCAGATTTTTTTTTTTGAGATCTGCATATAGAGAGAGAAGGATCCAATATGAAAGAGTGATCAGACCAAACAAAAAGTATATTGTCCCAAGCCTGTACATCAGGAAAGACAGTGACATCTAAGGACAGTGGTCTTAAAAGCAATAATATTAAAAAGACTAGACTGTCTTGAAAATTATGAGATAAATGCTTACTGATAGAGTAATCAAGAAGTGCCATGTCCACTCAGAAATCAATTCTGATGGAATCCAAGTAGCAGATGCAGAATTTTAAAATAACTTTACAGCATGGTAGTGGCTCTGTATTGAATTTTCAGTTTGCAGTTCATGTAACAGATTACAACACAAGGATCTCTTCTAATTACTTCATCAGTAATTCACCATAATCTAAAAAGTTGACCTCACATACTTACCAGTACCAAAGTGGGTAAAACTATTACAAACTGCTAAAATCATTGTATTTACCTTAGAGCCACCACAGGAACTATTGTGCAGCTAGTACAACCCTGAAGGACTTCAAGTGAGATATTTTATACCATTGTTCAGAAATCAGTGTCTAGAAATGTGATTTCTTGTCTCACAGACTTGTCCTCTATCACTGAAACACAGGTTTTCATGTCAAGTCTTCAATATGTAAAATGTATTAGTGAGGGGAACTTCAAGATAAACAAGGCCACTATGCTTTAGCTACACTTGATGGTAATGGCTTGTCATTGTTTCCTTCAGGTGTATGTAGTCTATGTTCGGCCTTCCAAATTAAGAACATTTTAACTGTTCTCTAAAACAACCAAAATCCTATCTCTTGTTGAATTAAAATCACTGCAATGAATGTTGGGGTCCCTCTGTTTTAGTTGAGAACTGGTATCAGTGCAGCATGAATTGAAGAGCAGTTGAAGTCTTAGTAAGGGAAGATATTAAGACATGTACAGTAGCACCAGATTTCCTTGTCAGCCAGATCACAGAAGATGCATCAGGGGAAGAATCCCAAGCTGTGTTTATTGATAGTTTCTCTACCAATTTTATTTTGCCCTCTGCACAACAAAAAAATATTTGTTAAGTAGTTAAAAAGGTGGCTTTAAGCACCTAAGTCCATGCCTCTTATCCTGAGCCAGCTGGGGACTGTTTAGTCATCTCCATAATTCAAAGAAGCCTAAGGCTGTGCTTTCTGCCCTGTGCTGACATGTCTTCTTCATAGAAGGTGAAGAGAGCAGGTGGTAGGGAGTAGGCATAGCTGTGTTTGAATTCTCCTCTGTCTGGGAGAGCAGAGCTGCAGGGCAGCTCTCTGCCTGATTTTCTGCTGTTCAGGCAAATGTTACACTAAGTGTTGAGTCTGCTCTGCATGGGGCAACCAGTTAACTTCAGAGATCTATTTATTTATTTAGCATAAAACATTCTTGAGGGCTTCTGGTCTAGATGAGTCATGAGTCAACAAATGCTTTACTTGTTCTAGTATCATACTGTGTTGCTGCCCTGGGCTTGTTTCTAATCTTAAGCGCTTTAAGTAGAGTTTCGATAACTGAGAAGCATTCAAAATTTGCAACTCAGACAAAAGAAGAAAACTAATGACGGCACAGCACACTCATTCAGCGTAATTGTCTGACATCTGTAGCAGTTAATTGTTGGAGACGAGGAGCAAGTAAATCTATGTGTTATGACTACACAGAGATCAGCAGAATTACAAGGCAGGGTCTGTTTCACATAATGGCCAAGTAACAGGCTCTAATTGATTTTCATTTGCACTGTAAATAATTTTTCATTTTTTTCCATAGCTCTTGTAACACAAGAAGTTGGGCCTAGCCCAAGATACTTTCAACTTTTCTTTCTCCAACTACATAGGTTTAAAGTGGAAAGAATGAATAACCCTTCAAAAAGGCTTTGCTTTAGTCTCTGACCAGACACTCAACTCTGACCAACCATAGTAACAAAGTTTATTTACAAAATAAATTTTCTAGAATAAGTTCAGTGATCCTAGTAAGTCGAGCAGGCAAGGCTAACAACGTGTTAACAGGCCTTTGTAGGAAGAGAAGTGTCGAGACAGTTACTCCTCTCTGCTATTTTAAAAGCATCTGTTGCACACAGAACAAAACTGTGCTTTTTACTTTGGCTGGACTTCCCTTAGCATTGTGAAGTGAGCCATGCTACCGGGGCTGAAATGGTGGAGTCTTATCTGTTGAAATCAGTGGGAGTCTGTTCATGTACACAGGCAGATTTGTGTTTGAAGAAGAATCAGGCATCATGTCTTGGCTATTATTCTCCCTCTCTAAATATGGAACCTCCTGCTGCTCAGAACCTATGCAATGGGCTCACACAAGCTGGACAACCTTCCATCTGATGCCCGCTGGCCCTTCCCATGTGTATACCCTCCTGGAAGTAGGGGGCAGCTTTTGCTATCATATTCAGGATCTCTTCTCATGGCTTTGCTTTCCCTTCCTGAAACAAGAGTATTCTATGGGACATTGGACTGCACTGGAAACCACTGGAACTGCTGAGAACAAAGGCTGTCTGTTAGCTTCCCCAGCCCAGATGCCTGGGCACGTTCATTACAAACTCCCTAACCCCCTCATAGAAATTCCCCTCAGGAAGAGAGGTTGGAAAGGGGCCCAAGCAATTCCTCCAAAGACTGTTCACAGATTGGTTGTCCCAAGTGTTCACTACTCATAAATTAATCATATGAAACCATGCAGTTACTAAAAATAATCTGTCTGGGCATCTCTCTACGTGTTTTTCACTTGGGAGACCATGTCAGATATGTGTCAAATAACAAATTTTTTTGGTAAGCAGTCTTTTTTTCAAAAGAAAATGAGTTACTTGCCTAATAACTTGACTCCAGAAGCTGAGATGCTAAAAAGCAACACTATTCCAGTTAGGTTTCTCACAGGGCTGTAGAAATTGATTACTATAGTCATGGCTAATGCTTCAATACAGTTTCCCTTTGCCAGGCAACCTGTTAGTACTGTTTTTACTAATCATAAGAACAGCAATAGGAAATAATTGACTGCCTTTTTTTAGCTAAGGTCTTGCATGTATAAAAGTAGTAGACAAATCACCACTAAATAGCATGGTTTATAGAGCAGCTACTCTTCAACCCAATGCAAAGCCTACAATATAAGATTCAAGAAGTCATCCAGAGAAGTACCATATGCCTGACATGGAGCACAATCTCATGTATACAATATGTGTAAGTTTATACAAAAAAAAAAATAATTTACCTCACATTTCTTTTAAAATTTGAATTTGCCTTTTTTTCTTCTGGCAATATTCTTAGAGCATCTATTTTAAAACAAGGCAACCAACGATTCTTAAGCTAGAAACTTTCCTGCCTGAAAAGGCACAAATAGACCCTAAAGAGGAAATTCTTCATCCTACATTTATCGTCAATTTTCTGTACCCAGATATCCCGTATGTACCATAGGTGCCTTTTATGCACTGGAACAGGATTTTTTCTTTGCCTTTTATTAACAGTCAAGGAGATAGAGAACTCAGAGAATGAATTATCTTGTGCTACTTTAAGTATGAAAGTAGGAGGAATTTTCCTTTCATGATTTCAATTCAGTAAGTTCTATCATGTTTTTTCACTTGAGAAAACTCAATGAACAAACACAGGCTTTAGCAGCCTCTAGTGTTTTGAATGCAGTGCTGTGATCTCAGTTTACTCCAGAAGGATGTTGTGGCTGTGGTGAGACACTGTGGGCAAAGATAAGAGCTACCAAAATAAAGCAGAAAAGTGAAAATGGAATAGGAAAATTGTGGGAAGATGCCCTTGCATTGTAGAGAAAGTTGTGTAACTTATACTGAAATAAGCAAAACATGGAAGGAGCTGGAGGTGGCATGTTTTCAGATGTGAAGACTTGCAAAATCAAGCAGTTCTTACTAATATGTGGTGAGAGATGAGCATATTTTGAGGACTGACGTGTTAAAAATATGCCTTTAAAGTTCTTCTCATTGCAGCATTGCTAAGAGAGAAAAAGCCAGGGTTACATGTGGGCTCTTTACTGTAAGAGAATTAGTGGCCTAGGAAGAGAGCAGAAAGAATAAACAAACAACAAAGTAGAAATTAACGCATGTGTTTGCCTCTTTCATCCAGGAGAAGAAGCCGTCAATATTGAAAATATCCTTAGGGATGATGGGGTTTGGTCAGCAATCAGGCCACTGGCAGAGTGCCACAGAGCAAATGATTGAGAAAGAACTCTCCCAGCAGTAGACTCTATTTTTCTGCATCATCAGTATAATACATCCCATATGTTACATGATTTTAGTGTGTATACACCATCAGTACTGAGAGCTCAACATCGAGTAATATGAAGAATGCTCTACTCTTACATTTACTTTGGTAGTCCCATCTGCTCCCCCTAAGACCACCTTCTATTTCATGAGCACTACCCCTTCACCATGTAGTATTGTTGCCATCCTCTTGCAATTTCATAGGTGCAATAAAGGGTGAAAATATTTTTCATTCCGAGCACAAGTTAGGTTCCAGAGCTTTTAATTCTCACTTTTGTTTCTGCCAGCACTTTTCTTCATTTTTTTCCTTATTCCTTTCCTGCCATGCCTTTTTTTCTTTCACACAGCCTGTGCATTAATCATCGTACCCAGGAGGTCTGAGAGATTACAAGTGGATCACTCAAGATGAGCATGGCCAGTTTTACCTGAGCACTTTGTCTACAAATGTCTCGACATCCTAGTAATTAAAAGCAGCTCTCACCCCCTAACAGGTTGGACAGTTATGGCTGAAAATAATCACTAAACAGGAGGTACACATACAATCACTCAATTAATTTTTCAGCTTGCTGACAAAAATGCTAATTATGGTAATTTACTGTTTAAATATTGTGTGAGGTGGTTGTTTCAGCAACTCCTAGTCAGCAGGTCTTGTATCACACACATGAACAAAATGTCACAATTCCTTCTAATTGGCATCCTGTTGAAAATCTTAGGAATGGCTCCAGGTAACACGGGCAGAGGAACTTGACTGTTATCACAAGAATGTGATATCTTGGTAGATACATGTGGAAAGCTGTAAGTTCTGTCACCCACGCTAGTCTTCACTTGTACCTAAAAATCTTCAGCCTCCAAAACAAACAGTTGCACAGTGAGAGGAACATGCAAATAGAGAAGAGAAAAAAGTTTGTATGGGTTATCATGAGTATAAATCTGCTGTGTAAAATTCATTCACATACTTGAGCATTGCTTGTTTTTAGCAGAACACAGTATGAAGTGTGAGTGATGTTTTTAAGTTTGNATATTCACTAAGGCTTTAGGGGCAACAAGTACTGAAGACTTCTAGAAATTAAGCTAATTTACTTGACCACATCTTAAAAATATCACCCAGCAATGACAGCATACCAGTTTTGGCAGTTAACAACATAACTAGATTCTGGTGGGAATCTCAGATCTGCTTCAAAGCCTTTGAATTTTGAATCAGGCCTCAGTTAATCCCAGGAAATCTTCCTGATATAGCACCTTCTTCTGCCACACTCAGCATTTAAATTCAACTAGCTTAAACTTGCTTGGGCTGGGTAAGAATCCCTAAGCCTTGCATCCACTCACTGATCTAGATCTTGCATCCACTTATATGTTGCCTCTCAATTTGGCCATTGAGTCAAAAGTAGATGCTATCTGCTTTACTCTCGTGCCTTCTGGGATACAGAAGATACTCTGACAGAAAAGCAACATAAAGGAGAATGCGAGCAAGTAAGTTAACCTAATGGGGAACTCTCAGAGAACCAAACCAGACAAACCTGTTTTTCTGGAAAGCAGAGAACCGCAGTTGTCTGTTTATTTTTTTTCAAGTCTAGCCTAATTCCTCCTCAAATGGAAAGTGGGGAAGACAAGTGATAATTTTTGAATAGTTTAGGAAATGTCTGGTGATGCTATCAATATGCTTTCATGCATGATATACAGCAAGATGGAAATAATCACGTAAATTCTACACATTTCATATAATATACTGAAAAAATTTCATTTTCTGCCATCATGGACAAGGGAGGGGAGGTGGGGGGAAAGGAGAGGAGGGAATCCTGACTCAGGGCTGTTTTCTCAAGCAGTAGAACATCACTCTGAGGATTTACTTTGACATGTTCCTGTGGAAGACAAGGTCGTTTATTGCTTCATTTGCATATAGATTACCCTAGAAGCAAAGTATTAATAAATGACAACACAAAATCATAGATAGGAAACTCTAAAAGAGATGTAATTTCTTTCTGGAAGGCATGGCTGCACAATGAATTATTTATTCAGTCAGATTGTCTGTGATTTTATTGCATTGTTATGCTCTTTGAAGTGAGGAGATAAATAGTGACATAGAGAGCATTAAGTCATCATAATTCTATATCTGACCTGGATGTGAAACAAGTGTGATATCTTGGCATTAGTAAATTCTCTCACTGAGAATTACACAAAGTCATCTGGCCCCATCTTTTTTTGAAATCAGTATTCCAGAAAGTGAGAAAAATCATGAAATTACTAGCTTTGCAGAATCTTAACCACTTTTAAGAAAAATATCAGTCTTCATTTTTTTCAGCATTTATGCTTACTTCTAAAATAGAGGAATTTGATTTGAAACAAATGGCTGTCATCTATGATGGATTATACCTTCTTTTCATTGTTCTTGTAAATCAAATGAGGCTGGCATGAAGTTCAAAGATAAAGTTCATGTGGCAAGTTACAATTACAAGGCTGGAGTCCATTAGAATATCTCTTTCTTCTCATATATACAGTACTGATTTTCACATAATATATTTATTGAAGAGGTCTACTTCAAAATCAGTGGCAGGATGGGACTTGCCCTCTCTACAGCAGTAGGAAAGAACACCAGTCTCTTTATATTTAAACTCAGGTTGTGGTTCTGACTAGTAAACAAGAGGTTGCAAAAGCAGGTAAATGTTATACTACACATTAAGAATGTATAGCTTATTGATTCAAATCAATCTTTATTTTTCCACTACTTCCACAGCATGAATGGCTTTGCTAGTGGATATTATCAAATTAATATGGTAACAATTATTATAAAGAAATTAAATTATCACTGTGAAATGAAATATTCTTAGTGTAAATTTGGAAAAGGAGATCCACAGCTCTCATTCGAAATGCATGCTTGTAACTAAATGGTTATTGAATTGCAGCAAAATTGTAATACTGCTTATACTGAATAGTAATGAATCCCAAAGCAGTTTTGTTGAAATGAATGGGGTGAGCTGGAGTAAGGGAAGTGTGATTAAACTCTCAAGTGTCATTAAGACTCCATACAATCAAGGACAACAGACCACAGAACTCCCATCAGATGTCTTAAGGTTGATATTTTTTTTTGTTTTTCACAACTTCTGCCAGCTTTCCACCATTTGCCTTTTACCATCTTCATTTGCTGTTCTGAGCTCCATGTCTATTCTTCAGTATTATTTCTTCTACAGGAACAGCTAGAAAAAACAGCATATGCACCACTGCTATCTGTATTTAGTGCTGCTGAGGATATTTGAAACATGAATAAGTCTGTGTGCATGTGTGAGCACATGTGACCGACACAAAAGGATGCCATAAAGATCTGGGAAATTTCCACATTGCTATCAGTGAGATCTATAAAATTCCTAAGAATATCAACTTTACAAATAATAATAGAATTTAATGATACTTTAAAGGTCAAAAAGACCCTTGGTTGGGGGTCACCCTCTTCTCCCAGGCAACTAGTGACAGGACAAGAGGAAATGACCTCCGAATGCACCAGGGACTTTCAGATTAGACATTGCAAAGAACTTCTTTTGTGAAAGGGTTGCCAAGCATTGAAACAGGCTGACCAGGGAGGTAGTGGAGTCACCATCCCTGGAAGTGCTTAAGAAACTGGTCATGGCACTTAATGTTATGGTTTAACTGACAATTAGTATTTGGCCAAAGGTTGGAATCAATGGTCTTGGAGGTCTTTTTCAATATTAATGATTCTATGATTTATTAATATAATAAAGGTATGTCTTTACAGAATGGTTCAGGTAGAAAAACAATTGTGAATTTTCTTGGTCCTACACAATTCAGGAGCATATGCAGAGCCCTGAACATCAGAGAAACACAGAAATTTATTAATAATTCTGGTCATTCAGATGACACAGATAACCTTGCCCATCAAGGTATGAGTAATGTCCTTGAAAAAAGAAGGACATTATATACCACAAAGGGAAATCAAGATAAAAACTCATAACACAGAAAAGACTTCTATGATTCAGCATATACAATGCAGAGTTACAGGGATACAAAGGAAAAGAAAAAAAATTAACTTATGATGCAAAATGAGTGACGTGCCCTGTCCTTCTTAGTTGTAACCAGATGCATTTCTTCTAACATAGTTGTTACTGCCAAGTTCATTTTTATAGATAGGCTTCCTCCTTATTCTTTTTACTACCAAAATAATACTGACAACTTGTTGGTCTAATGCTTAAATATATATCTAAGGAAACTGAAGAGTATGAAGATCCTTTCCGTTCTTAGCATAATGTTACAAAACACATCTGCCTTGGCTCATGATAAGGGAAAGGCACATCACCATGTTCATAGTTATGTCCAATCCTACACCACCTGCTTTTGTTGAAGAATCAAAAGAAGCTGCTGTCCAATAGAATTTTTTTGTACAGATTGCAGTAGAAGAAAATAAAATGTGAAATGATGTGGGGATAAACTGACCCCTGTGCAATATCATATGCCTAAAATTCAATGACCCACAATATGAGATGGGTTAGAAAACTGACATAATACAAATTCTCCAGATAATAATTTTTAACATTTGCCTTAGGATTTGAGGCATTTAGGATTTTATTTCTTTCTATTTTTCTTCATTATCCATACAGAATATATAACTTACAAAAACAGAGGTCATGAGAATCATATGACAGACAGATCTGGGACATGGAAATTCAAAAAAATCATGAACATGCTGTGAAAACAAATTTTGAATGTGAGGGCTGCTTGATTTCTCTGCTACTGAATGAATATAATGGTTCTGTTTTGGCTTTGTGTCTAGACTGACAAAAAGGTGTTTTGCTTATTGCTGAGCAGGCCTTCCACAGTGTCAAGGGTTTTTTTTTCCATGCATGCACAAGTGAGTAGGGCAAGAGATAGTCAAGAAGTTGGGAGGGGATACAGCCCACACAGCTGACATAAAATGGCCAAAGGCATATTCCATACCATTCAAAATAGTGAGGGCGTGCATGCTTAACTGCTGGTTGAAGTCAACCCACCACAATGAGCTAATAAAATTTCATACTGAACTTTATTTTGGAAAGCAATGTGTATGTTATAAAAGACCTTTTACTAAAAAATAACACTGGACTGAAGCAGCTGAACCGACTCACCTTGGATTATATATGACATAGGAATTTGAGTTAACAGCAGGCAGAAGTTTTGAGAATCTGGCTACAAAGTGGTAGATTTACTAGGAAGAACAGCTTATGGTTTATAGTAGAATCAGAAGTACATGAGCACCACTGCTACCCGGAGACAGACTTAAAAGTAAAGAGCAAGATTGTTAGGAATGGGCTACAGACCTACTAAAATAAGTGAAAACCTCAGACAGGATGTTACAAGGACAAATAGAATTGGACCACAATGAGAAAATGATAAAATAAGAGG
>VXBS01008417.1:77635-100277 GCA_013400255.1 Sitta europaea | reverse complement strand
TCCCTTCTCCACCCCCAGAACAATACAGGATTCTGTCTCCATGGGCTCTCTCCATCCCAAATTGAATTCCCACTACTGGGGGCTCATCTTTTGCCCCATTTCCCTGCTTCCCCTCTCACCTGCAGCCCCCTGGACCAACAAAAGGATCAGGGGGAAGAGCAGGAACAGGATCTTCATGGCTGCTGCCTCTCCTGGGTATTCACAGAGCTGCAGAAGGGACACCAAGGCAATGGGGACATGCAGGAGCCCAGGTGGGGCAGGAGCCTGTGTTGCAGGGCTCTGTAGCTCAGCAAAGTTCAGAGGGACTGCCTCCAGCCACATCTCATCAACTTTCTAAAAACAGTTCTTGGGTCTGTGCTAGCCTTCAAGCCTCGGGAGTATTTTACAGTCTCAGGCTCCAGGAAATCAATAACCTATGCTGATTCAATTACCTTCCTCATACATCTTCTAAAACCTTTTCCCAGAGCACAGACTGCAGATCTGGGACTTACCCATGGTTGCTGAAGAAATCGAAAGAAATGGCAAGTGAAATTTGGGAAATGCAAAGATGAAATTCCCATTGAAAGTTATGGAACTACAGGACTGTTCCTCATTTGGGCTTCACCTCATCAAACACGTGCCCCAAACACCCTGAGTAATCCCCTCTGTTTCCATGGTCTCTGCAAAATCCTCCCAGCTCAACTTGGCAGTGCCCACCCCAGACTGCAGAGCTTTCCCAGGATTCCCAGCAAGGACATTTCCCAGCCCCACACTTGCTGCCCCTGCCCTGGGCAGCAACAACCCAGGGAGCAGCCAGAGGGCAGGGAAGAGTCTTGGGGCCCCAAAATGTTAACAGAAATCAACCTTTGCAGTTATTGAAAGCATGAAATGATAGGAAATATCTGTACTGCTGTGGCAAAAGTGTCTCCTAGTTTTGCTAAGGAAAATCCCTATTCTCCTAATAATAATCTCATCTCCCTCTTGCAGCAAAGGTACCAATGAAGTCTCTCCTTCACAAAGGAACCCAAAATATCACATTCCACATGTTCTGGACTCTCAGACTCACGTGAGGGCTTTCATTCTCTTTCCCAGCCATCTCTGATGGACAAATTTTACACCTGGGTACTTCCAGCAATTTGTGCATTAGAAGACTGCTGTCTTGAGCTTTGAGCTGAGACCCTGAGTGGGCAGGATTCCAGAATGAGTCCCCACACTCACCTCCCTGGAGAAGATCTGGCTGTTCAGGCAGCAGCAAAGCCAAGAGCAATGGCTGTGTGCAGATGGCCTTGGGGCCAGGGAATGCTGCTTTGGCCCAAACCCGCTGGATTTATGGCAGTGCTGGTGGGTGGGACAGGCACCCAGTGCTGCTGGCAGGAGTGCCCTGGGCCAACCCGAGAGTGCCCCATGTGCCTGGGGGTGCTGGGGCTGCCCCTGGTGCCTCCCTGCTGCAGGGCCAGAGGCTGAGGGGCCTCCTGGGCTGTTGCAATCAATGGCACCGTTGTGCCCATGCAACACCTCTTGTGACACCCAAGGCACAGCAGCCACGGGCTGTGGGGCCAGCTGGGAGATCCTTGGGATGGGCACAGGAACTGGTAGGTGCAGGCATCAGCACCAGTGCAGTCCTGGGGGAGCAGAATCCTTTCACAGGATCACCTCTATAATGGTTTGAGTTAGAAGAGACCTGGAAGTTCATCTCTTTCCATTCCCTGACAAGTGCAGGGACACCTTCCACAGACCAGGGTGATCCAAGCCCCATCCAGCCTGGCCTTGGACACTGCCAGGAATCCAGGGGAAGCCACAGCTTCTCTGGACAACCTGTGCCAGGGCCCCATGGCCTTACAGGGAAGAATTTCTTCCCAATATCCCATCTAATTCTGCCCCATGTGTGTGAATCAATTCCCTCTTCTCCTATCCTTTTCCTATGTCTCCTCTCCTCTGATTGAATAATAAGAAGTGGCATGAGTTGTGCAAAAACAAGACTATGGAAAACAATTTTGGACACTGCAAGAAAACCTTGTTAGACAAGAGGTCATTTCACATGTCAGGAGAGTAAGAGGAGTTCTCTCTCGTGGCTCTTCTGATAAAATGAGAGCAACACCAGGATAGATGCCAAGTTCTGTAAACCAGGTGGTGCAACAAAAGTATGCCTTCTCCTAATGCCAGCCAGGGGGAATAAATACAAGCTGGCTGCAGCCATCAACTGTGAATCCAGTGTGATTTTGGCCAGCCATGCCACTGGGAGCAGTGACAGTCCTTTCAGGGCAGGAGGGTCTGCACCAGGTGGACAATTTGGCAGCTGCCACTCCAGGTGTCTGGCAGAGAAAACTGGTCCCCCCCAAACTGAGCTGAGTTGCTGAGGATTTGGCAGTGAAACCTGGTATCTCAATCTTTTCTGCTTCAAAGCCCAGAGATAAGAATTGACAGTGACAATTGAGCGTGCCCAGAGCACGGCCAGGCAGGAGCATCCCCAGGGACACGGCCACTGCTCAGCCCCAGCAGCGTGCCCAGGGCCTCCTGCTGCCACCAAGGCAGTGCCAGCCCCAGAGGCAGCAGGCACAGCAGCCCTGCAGCAGCAGCAGCACACACACACACGGCCCAGCCCTGCAATGCCAAAGTGCTCATCTTTATTCAAGCTGGGAAAAGCAGCCCCTGCCCCAGAGACCCCGGGGCTGGCCCCACAGGGCTCCAGCCCAGCAGCAGCCAGCAGGAGCAGCTGCCACTGCTGCTGGCAGCCCAGCTGGGCACGGCACGGGCAGCGACGGCAGGGGACACCAGCACAGGGGGACACCAGCACATGGGGACAGCAGCACATGGGGACAGCATACAGGAGCCAATGTGATGTTCTTCTCAGGAATTTCAGCAATTTCCTCAACACTAGGAACTGTAAGAAGAAAGCAGACAAGCACATCACCTGCTGTAACTTTGCCCACCCCTCTGTGCCCCTGCCCTGCAATGCCCAGGGTGTGCTGCAGCAGCCTCAGGCNGGAGGCCCTGGCTGTCCTTAGGCTGCTGCAGCCTCATCAGGGCAGCTCCAAAGCCACAAGGACATTTCCCTTCCTTCTTGAACATCTCTCTCAAAGCACAAATGCAGGAGAGCATTTATCATGAGTTGTCAAGATAGAAATTTGCAACAGATCCTTTGGAGGAAAAAGGAGCAAACCTTTTCTCAAGTCAGGAAATCCAGATCTGACCTTTTGCAGCACACCATTGTTGATGTACATCTTCCAATAGTTCTTAGAGGGGGGCGACATCTTACAGAAGAACAGATTCCTCCTCTCCGTCTGCATTGGAGTTTATCCCCTGTTTCCATGAGAAAAGACACACACACAATAATTACAGCAATAACCTGGCAGAGTCTGGGGGTGCTTGCCATCCTGCTGGCAGGCAGTGAACTCCTCACATCCCTTGCCTGGCTGTCCCATGATTTCTGTGATCTCTGATGGACAGTCCTTGTCCAGCTCTTGCAGGGATCATCCCTTGGCACAATGAGGATTTGGGACACTCAGGGGATGAGCCACTGGATAAGAAGTGTCACCTTTGTGTCCCAGGAACCCCCCATCCAAACACCCCTGGGGCTCTGTGCCATCCCTGGGCAGGGCAAGAGACTCCTAAACAGAAACATCTGGGTGGAGCCTAAAACTCTCCTGACTCACAGAACTAGTCAGGTTTTTTTCCCATGGGCTCTCTTCACCTCAAATCATTGTCTAGTCGGAAACTCACTCAAGGAACAGCTTTGACCTCATTACCCTGTTACCTTCTCATCATTCCCACAAACACTGTCACTTCCAGTGATATTGAATTCCCATCGCTGGGGGAATTCCCCCATTTCCACTCTTCNCACCATTGTTGATGTACATCTTCCAATAGTTCTTAGAGGGGGGCGACATCTTACAGAAGAACAGATTCCTCCTCTCCGTCTGCATTGGAGTTTATCCCCTGTTTCCATGAGAAAAGACACACACACAATAATTACAGCAATAACCTGGCAGAGTCTGGGGGTGCTTGCCATCCTGCTGGCAGGCAGTGAACTCCTCACATCCCTTGCCTGGCTGTCCCATGATTTCTGTGATCTCTGATGGACAGTCCTTGTCCAGCTCTTGCAGGGATCATCCCTTGGCACAATGAGGATTTGGGACACTCAGGGGATGAGCCACTGGATAAGAAGTGTCACCTTTGTGTCCCAGGAACCCCCCATCCAAACACCCCTGGGGCTCTGTGCCATCCCTGGGCAGGGCAAGAGACTCCTAAACAGAAACATCTGGGTGGAGCCTAAAACTCTCCTGACTCACAGAACTAGTCAGGTTTTTTTCCCATGGGCTCTCTTCACCTCAAATCATTGTCTAGTCGGAAACTCACTCAAGGAACAGCTTTGACCTCATTACCCTGTTACCTTCTCATCATTCCCACAAACACTGTCACTTCCAGTGATATTGAATTCCCATCGCTGGGGGAATTCCCCCATTTCCACTCTTCCCCTCTCACCTGAAGCACCCTGGAGCAACAGAAGGATCAGGGGGATGAGCAGGAGCAGGAACAGGATCCTCATGGCTGCTGCCTCTCCTTACAGAACGGTAGAGAGGACACCAAGGCAATGGGGACATGGCCAGGTGGGAACAAAACCTGGGCTCTGTGCTTCACCAAACTGGAGAGGGGCTGCTTCCAGACACAGGAGATGATGTTTCCTCTACCTTTCTCTTTAAAACAAATCTTAGATCTGTGTTACCCTTCACTACCTGGAGTATTCCATTGTGTCTCAGTCTATAGGAAATCAGTGACTTAAGAGGATTCATTCCCATGACCTTCCTCTAAGCTTTTCCAAAGAACTTTCCCCAGAGCACAGACCTGAGGCAAACAGTTGCCAATTCAAACCAAATAAATAACCAGTGTAATTTGGGAGAGGCAGATAAAATTGCTTTTGAAACTGGAATAACTGAAAACCTGAAATGATGGGAAATCTCTGTAGGGCTTTGGGAATAGAATCTCCTTCCTTTCCTAAAGAAAATGTCCTTTCCCTTAGTAAAGATCTCTCCCTCCTGCAGCATCAAGGCACCATTCCGATCTCTCCTGTACTTAGGAAACTTCAGGTCCACCTTCCACATGTTCTGGCTTCTTAGACTCACATGAGAGCTTTTATTCTCTTTCCCAGCCATCTCTGATGGACAAATTTTACACTTGGATCCTTCCAACACTTTGTCTTCTCAGAGAATCTGTGGTGCTGAGCTTTGGGCTGATACCCCGAGTGGGTAAGATTCCAGAGAACCCCACACTCACTTCCCTGACAAAGGCTTTGGTGTTCAGGCAGCAGCAAAGCCAAGAGCAATGGCTGTGTGCAGATGGCCTTGGGGCCAGGGAATGCTGCTTTGGCCCAAACCCGCTGGATTTATGGCAGTGCTGGTGGGTGGGACAGGCGCCAAGTGCTGCTGGCAGGAGTGCCCTGGGCCAACCCGAGAGTGCCCCATGTGCCTGGGGGTGCTGGGGCTGCCCCTGGTGCCTCCCTGCTGCAGGGCCAGAGGCTGAGGGGCCTCCTGGGGCTGTTGCAATCAATGGCACCGTTGTGCCCATGCAACACCTCTTGTGACACCCAAGGCACAACAGCCACGGGCTGGGCAGGAGAGAGGTGGGATGGGGGAAGAGATCTGTGCTGCAGAGGAGAAGGGAGCTTGTGCTGACAGCTCCAGGGTCAGTGCCTGGACAGGTGAGAACCTGTTGAGCAAAGGCCATGGCAGGCAGGCATTGTGAAATACAAAGTTATGTTTCCTGTCAGGTAAATAATGGTAAGCTGTGTAATTGTAATTGTGAAACATGTGGAACCCGACCATGGGACAGTTTTAAAGATGAGTTATAATAACTGAGGAAAGCAAAGCATGGAAGAAAACCTTTGAACTGATCTCTTGTTTGCAATTAACTGTTGTAGTGTAGTAGGAGTATTTGAATTATAACTTTAGGATGTTGCTTTTAGACAAGAACTTTCTGCCTAAGCTGTTTTGTAATAAGAATCTTTGAAGTATAATTTTAGAATATTGCTATGTATTAAGGATTTTAAAACTATAGCTTTAGAATGTATAAAGGTTTGGACAAAAGAGGGAAGTGAGCCTATCCCAAGTTCCTCACAAAACAGTGAAAAACAGCCTGGAAAAGGAAAATGGACATCACCTCGCTGATTTATGGTTTTGACAAAGGGAAGATGGACTATCAGTGATCACTATCATTGATTAATAGTCCTAAAAAAATAGAATTTGGACCCCACCTCTGAAACCTGGACCCCACTATCTGGAATACACATCCCAGGATGTACATCCCAGGAGGACTGGATCACAGTTGAGTATAGAATTGCGACAGAAAAATTAGAAATAGAAATTGCTGAGGAAGCTTAAGAATATACATATAATACCAGCAAGCCTCAACAGTTGGTGTACAGTTGAAGGGGAAAACCCCCCACCACTGTACCCAGCACTGTTTGCTCATACTTTACCATATTAATTAATAAATTGAATTACTGCTGGATATATTGGCTGAGTCAAGCTTCTCATTTCTACCAGGATGAACATCCCTCACCAAAATGTCCAATTCTGGATAGCAATGGCAGTGGATAACTTTTGGGGCCCAGTTTTTTCACTAAGGTTACAGTTGAGACCACCAGAGGAAATGGCCTCAAGTAGCACTAGGGAACGTTCAGACTTGATATTAGGAAAAATTTCTTGGAAGAAAGCGTGGGCAAACATTGGATCAGGCTGCCCAGGGCAGTGAAGGAGTAACCATTCCTGGTGGGATTTAACAGCTGTGTGGATGTGGCACTTGGGGCCATGGGTTAGTGCTGGGCTTGGCAGAGCTGGGGGAACTGTGGCACCCGATGATCTCAGAGGGCTTTCCAAACATCAGTAATTCTCTGAGTCTCTGACTCTTAGGAGGGAAAGGCTTCGCTGCAACAGGCAGAGTGACAAGTTGCTCCCACGGCCATGCGGACATGGGCACACGCAGCTACTGAACCACTCAAGTCCTCATGCCCGAGGTTTGCTCTGCAGGCAGGGACAAGTCACTGCTTTTGATGGAGCAGTGTTGTCACCCAGACTGCCGGAGATGGGCAGAGAAAAGACACGACACTATTACCTGTGTGTAAAACATTGCACGCTCCCCGCTGTCCCGGTTTAACGAAGCCCGGGTTTCAGTTGGGGGGGNNNGGGGGTGTCGTGGGGGGGGGGGGGGGGGTTCCCTGTGGGGACCTGCCGGAGCCAATCAGCGGGCTATTTCTGAAGAGCCAATCAGTGGGCTAGTTACTAAGATTGACGTGCGGTTAAACCACTTAAAAGAATTGGAAACGCCCCCGTAGCAAAGCCTATTTAAAGTCGAAAAAGCGCGGGAACGCGTCATTGGCGTCCGGCCTCTGGGCGGGTAAGGGGCCTTGCCCGGGCCGGCCTCGCGCGGTAAGGTCGGTGAGGAGATTGCTGCTGCCGGGCCGTGCCGCTGGCACTATCCCAACGCCGCGGGCAACCATGTGGCTGGGACTACCGCTGAGAGCGGCCCCGAGGCCGGGGCAGCGCCCTGTGCCCGCGGCTATCTCAGCATGGCTCGTAAATGAACTCTTTTTACTCCGGGGCCAGGAGTGGCCGCTGCCGGCCCGGTGCGGGAGCGGGTGTGAGGCCGCGGCTGTCTCGGCGTGACTCTCAGTTTGTTTGCGTAGCCGCTTTTAGCCAGCCGTGCTGCGGACAGAAGGACGAAAACAGCGGCAGCAGTTTTGTTTCTTTTTCCCAGCGCTCTGTGTGTTGTGGAATATGGACTTGACAATTCAGAATTGTGAAGGGCGTGTTTTATTCTAGCTGGAGACGATATTTCCACCCAAGCATGCGTACCTGTTTGAGGCAGGTTTCAGGTATAAATGCGCAATGATCCCACAGACCCTCCCTGCCCACCCATTCCCTGCCCACCCATTCCCTGCCCACCCATTCCCTGCCCACTCTCCGCCTTCTTGCGCTTGTTTCCACACCTCGGGTAATGGTGGGAAAGGGTCTTCAGGGGTCTTGATGCAGTAACCGAGCTCCTCATCAGATGTTCCCCGTTTCCCCTCCCTCTCTGGGCAGGCACGGTGGAGGTTTGGCTCCTTCCCAGGTCAATTTGCCCTGGCCAAAACCAGGAGCCTGGTTCTTGCCTGGTTTCTTAAACCACAGGTTGTGCTTTGTCGGATTTTCACAATATACTTCTAACCTTTTATGGCCTTTACCTTTACCTAGCAGTTATATGTGTTCTGCTACAAGTTGTTTCTACTTAATAAGTTACATTCCTATGTATCCTGTTACAAGTTGTTCCTCTACTTCTACAAGATGACTAAATAAGCTGTATATATTTCTGCTTCCCCTACGCCCACTTGAGCATATTATATGCTTTTAAAATTCCTAATTTTCATATAGATACATGTTCCCCATATCATCTGCATGAAGGAAAGGTGCAGGGCTGGTTCCAGCAGGGACCATGGGGTCAGCAGCAAGAGACAGAGATTCCTCTGTGGAGCCTGCACTAGATCGACATTTCAACACTGCAGGACTCTATAGAAACTGTTTCAATTGATAAAACTTGAGAACAAACAAACCTACAAACACCAATTCTCTCCTGATTCAGGAAAAGGAAAGGGTGAAGACATGTAGGGAAAACAATATGGGACACTGAGAATGCTCTGGGGGGAAGTAGCATTCTAACCATAGGTGTGAGCAAAACCTCAGTGTTGAAATAAGCAGATACTGTAGTAGCTGTAATCGAATGAGAAACTTGAACAGAGAGAGATGAGGAGCCTTGCCTCAGGAATAGAAGAAACCCTCTGTTCCTAGAGATGGATGAAGATGCTAGAACAGCTCATCCTCAAAAGAGCACCCCAGTAAGTTGGCATGGCCTATAAACACAGCTGTGGGAGAGCTGCAATGCGTGGGAGAGACTTTAACACTGGAACAGATTTTCCTTTTCCAGGCAGCTGATTCACTGTGATGCTGAAGCCTCGAGAGAAATGTTTCTTGTGGAGAAGTCTCCATGGCACAGCAAGAGAGACTCCTCTCCCTAAGTGGACCAAAAAAAGACTATTGTAGACGTGGTAAACTAAGTGAAAGTCACAGGTTTTTTCTCTTTATGTTGTCAGTGGGAAAGAAAAGAGGGTGTGGGGGGAGGAGAAATGTTCTGAAAGTTTCTTCTGATTTTATTATTTTTCTTTTAATTCTGTTAATAAAGTTTTCTTTATACCTCCTAAAGTTTGAGCCTTCTTTCCCCTTCTCCTAATCCATTTCTCACAGCAGGAAATGAGTAAATAATTCCACAGCAGCAGCACATGCACACACACGGCCCAGCCCTGCAATGCCAAAGTGCTCATCTTTATTCAAGCTGGGAAAAGCAGCCCCTGCCCCAAAGACCCCGGGGCTGGCCCCACAGGGCTCCAGCCCAGCAGCAGCCAGCAGGAGCAGCTGCCACTGCTGCTGGCAGCCCAGCTGGGCACGGCACGGGCAGCGACGGCAGGGGACACCAGCACAGGGGGACAGCAGCACATGGGGACAGCAGCACATGGGGACAGCAGCACATGGGGACAGCACACAGGAGCCAATGGGATGTTCTTCTCAGGAATTTCAGTAATTTCCTCAACCCTAGGAACTGTAAGAAGAAAGCAGACAAGCACATCACCTGCTGTAACTTTGCCCACCCCTCTGTGCCCCTGCCCTGCAATGCCCAGGGTGTGCTGCAGCAGCCTCAGGCTCAGGGCAGCTGAGGTGCAGTCCTTAGTGCAGGCAGGTTGGACCTGGGCTGTCTCTGTGCTGGCAGCCCTGGCTCCAGGTCTGTGCAGGTGCAGCCAAAGCTGGATCATGTCCTCGGTGCTGCCCAAGGACAGGGAATGTTTCTTTCTTTAATGGATTGGGCGAGTCCTCTCCAGAGCCTGGATGAGCCCCCTGGGACTGGGGGAGAGTTGGGATGCCTTGTCTGGCCTGGGGCTGCTGCAGCCCCACTCTCAGTGCAGCTCCAAAACCTAAAAGGGCTATTCCCCTCCCTTCCTGGGCATCTCCCCCACAAGGAATAGATATGGAGACTATGTTGCATTGAATAAAGGAAATAAATTTGTTACATATTTCGTTGTGGATAAAAGAGGGAACTCTGTCCTCAGGCAGGATTCCAGACCTTATCTCTTGCAGCACACACTGTACAGTGTGCATCTTCCAATGGGTCTTGCAGGGAAGTTGCATCTCCCATAAGTGCAGAATCCCCCTCTTTGCCTGCATCCAGCTGCATTTTGGTTTCCATGGGGAAAGAAACACACAGAACAATTAACACAACTATCTGTGAGAGCAGTGTGTGGCTGCAAAAGGCTGATGGTGTTTGTGCGTTTCTGGGCTGTGCATGGATTCAGCTCCAACCTCCCCACAGCAAATATCACAAACAGGGCAAAGAACACTCAGAGACACCCACAGAAGAACAGCTTGGTGCAGGCTTGCAGCCTGAAACCAAACCCCTTCCCAAGCCACCAAAGAAGCCAGTATTCTATTTCCTTGGGCTCTTCCCACTCCAAGCCTGTATCCTATAGAACTATCACTGGAGAAACACCTTTCTCCTCAATCCCCCCATACCTTTGCATCACTCCCACTAAAGTGGACACTTTCCAGGATGTGGAAAACTCCAATAGTGGAGGATCACACCTCTCCCCATCTCCCCACTTTCCCTCTCACCTGAAGCACCCTGGACCAACAGGAGGATCAGGGGGAAGAGCAGGAACAGGATTTTCATGGCTGCTGCCTCTCCTGGGTCTTCACAGAGCTGCAGAGAGGACACCAAGGCAATGGGGACACGCAGGAGCCCAGGTGGGGCAGGAGCCTGGGCTCTGTGGCTCAGCAAAGTGCAGAGGGACTGCTTTCAGCCTCAGCAGATGATGTTTCCTCTTCTTTCCTCTTAACAAGAATTCTGTGGTTTGTGCCACCCTGCCAACCTCAGGAGCATTTCACGATGTTTCAGTCTCTGGGAGTTCCACGGGACCCCACAGTCACCTACCTGATGAAGGTCTGGGTGTTCAGGCAGTAACAAATGCAAAAGGAATCTCTGTGTCCAACAGCCCTTGGGCTCAAGGAATACCTTTTTGGCCAAAACCACTCTGATTTTATATTGCTGCAAACTGTGGGGACATTCACTGATTTTTGCTGACACATTTCCCCTTGGCCAATCACAGAGCCACCCATCCATGTGGGGATGCTGGAGCTTCTCCTTATCCCTCCCTGATGCAACAGCAGAGGCTGAGGTGGCTCCTGGGGCTGTTGCAATTGTCACCATTGTCCTCATGCAACACCTCTTGTAACACCCATGGCTGTGGTGGCATGGCATGAACTGCCTGGGATGGACAAAGCAGGCTGGTGGGTGCAGGCAGAATTAGGAACCAGTCCCAACCAATCTCTCCTGTGAGGGTAGTGGCACAGGTTGCCCAGAGGTTGCTGCCTCATCCATGAAAGTGTCCAAGGCCAGCTTGGAGGTAGCACCCTGGGACAGTGGAAGGTGTCATGGATCATGGTGTGTTGGAACTGGATGGCCTTAAAAGTCCCTTCTTCCCCAAACCATTCTGAGATTCTTTGAAAAAATATCAGTTTCTTCCTGTCCTGTCAGTTTGCTTAGGGAGCTGGTGCTGTGTGACACACAGAAACAGTAAAAGAATTTTGGTTTCCTTCTAACATCACAAGAACAGCTTCATCCTTGCCAAGGTGACTTGCCTTCCACCTGCCAGGAAGTGATAAGCCTAAGGATGCCTTTCTGATGTCTACTCAAATAGTTAAGCAGTGCAAAGAGGAAATGCAGTCAAGGAAGACCACACCTCACCTCATTCTGTCTGAATCCACTGCTTCTGAAACTGCCCTACTTGGTACAAAATCCACAAATGTGGTTCAACAGCAGCGAAATACTGTATAAAAATGTGCAATCTATGGGGGATTAGTGAGGGAAGGTGAATAAGGCCTTATCAGGCCTTAGAGGCATGGACTTGATCAGGAGAGTTTTGGGATTTTTAGGAATTCTGTGGTGTTTCAGAAAGATAAAGATTGAGGTGGTTCATGGAGGAAAGATCAGGAGAGAGAAAGAAGCGATGCATCCATGGCTGGTTTCTGGCCCTACCCTACATCCATCATTACCTGTCCCATATTCCTAGTAATCTTTATTTCTAACCCTTTTTTGTACAAGCTGTCTGCCTGTAGTGTGTCCCCAGGGTGTTAGTCCATTGTTCAGAGAGACCAGATCTCTTGGAGCTGGATCCTGGAGAGGAAAGTGGGACTTGAGGTTGGATATGTCATGGACACGGGGTCTGGTGTCATCTCTCAGAGAGATGCATGGAGTCATGGAATGGTTTGGGTTGGAAGGAACTTTAGAATTCCTCTCATTCCAACCCCTGCCATGGTCAAGGACACCTTCTACTACCCCAGGATGCTCCAAGCCCCATCCAGCCTGGCCTTGATGCATGATGGGGACATCCCTCGAGCATCAATCTGGGTCCATTACTGGGACCTCTTGATATCATTGCTCCTGGAGGTTTGGAACCAGACTCAGGACCAGCCCTGGTCCAGCACAGCCAGGGATTGCTGCTTATGGTGTGGAAAATAATCCCCACTGCAGGGAGGCCATGGCTGGGGCTGGCCCTGCCCTGGGAAGCTGTTCTGACCTGGGGATCTTGTGCTCAACCCCATCAGAGCTGCAGCTTGGCCTTGCTGATCCAGACCCGGACTTGGGCCCACATCTGACCTTCCCTGTACCCACAGCAGTGCCCAATACCCCAGGAGAGGCTGCTCCCTCCCCTGGCTGCCCTGCTCCATGGAGGGGAGCAGTGGGTGTCCCCTGTCCCAGCATCCCTGTGCTCACTGTCCCATGGCAGTGCAGGTTCCCCCCTGGCACCCCCGAGCTGAGCATCCTGGATCTGACACACAAATCTTCCACCATGACCCACCTGGGCTCCTAACTGAGCCCCCAGGCCCTGACACCCTCCCAGCTCTGACCCACAACTCAATCCCAAGCTCCTGAGAAAACCCCACGACACAGCCATCAGTCCCTATTCCCTCTGGAGCAGAATGACTTCTGCCACCCCCCAGATGCCCCAGGACCCCACAACACCCCCGGGTGCCCCACACCCAGGCCCCACAGCTGGGGATGGACCTAAGGACACCAAGGCAGTGTATGTCCCATGGAACAGCCCCACAGGGGCTCCTGACCCAGTCTGGGAGCCAGTGGACTGAAATTAGGGTGGTCATAGCCCCGCTCCATCCCTGTGTGAGAGGTGCAGGAGTCCCCTTGCTGGGCCAGAGGGCTGGTGTTGGGGTCCCTGTGAGTGTCACCTGTGTCCCCCTCCCACCATGGGTGGGGATGCTGGTGTGGCTGAGGCCAGCGTGGAGAGAGGGTGGGTAGTGGGACAGTGTGTGTGTGCCCACGTCTGTCAGGAATTCACCCCATCCTCTCTGCCCTTCCCTGCACACAGAGGAAAGAGATGCACACCCAGGACACACATTTTGGCAGTGGGAATGACCACCACCTTGTATTGGGGACACTGGGGTATGGGATTCCCATGGGATCCAGGTCTGGCTGTGCAGAGCTGCTGCTGCCCCTGGCAGTGCTCGGTGCCTCCAGGCAGCATCGTCCCGACCGCGCAGCGAGGGCAGGGGCTGGTGTCCTGCCGGGGATCCAGGAGTCCGTCAGGGATACCAGCGCCTGTGGGAGGAGAAGTCTGCCAGTGCCTGTCCCAGCCAGGGCAACACTGAGGGTCAGGAACGTCCCTGTATCCTTGGGCTGCACATTCCCCGATTTTCCCCAGCATCCGAACCCCAACAGGCAGCAGCCTGAGCGCTCCTGGACTCACATCCGACAGCAGAATTCCCGCTCGGAGCAGAGCCCGACGCGGCCGATCCCCGGCGGGCAGGAGCGGTGCGAGCAGAATCCCCCGCGGCGCTCGCAGTCCTGGGCTGATGCTCGAACCGGCGACAGCCCTGCAGAGACGGACAGAGGTTTTCAGCCGAGATGCTGAGCACAGCCGCTGGTCCCTGCGCGGCCAGCGTTAGCCCAGCCCTGCTGGTCCCCTGGCACAGCTGCTGAGCAGGTGCCTGCAGCAGGAATCCCGGTCATGATGGCGCTTGGATGGGAGACAGTCACTGCACCCCCAAGCAGGTTCTGGGAGAGGTCTCCATCGTGCCTGCAGCCTCCTGCCTGGAATAAGGGAGGGCTCCAAGGGTGGAAGCAGGATTTCCCTTCCTCTTCACTCCTCCTCCTCCTCTCCAGCAGGGCTGCTGTGCCCAGTGCTACTGACTCAGAAATGCAAGGGGCAGGAGGCATGGAGAGGGGTCAAATCCCAGTTTAGGAAGGATGAGAGCTTTAATACAATACTGCAGCTGTGGTCCCAACAGCAGAACCTGCAGCTCGAGTCTTTCCTTAAAAGTGTGGGGTGAAAGGGTCCCCGGCGGGGATGGCACAGCCACAGGGAGAACTCACACGTGACTCATCAGCTTAGGTGACAAATCCTCCCTAAAAAGCCCCGACAAAGGACAAACCCTCCACATTTCTTACCTGTCACTCCCTGGAGCATCAGGAGGAGCAGAGCACAGAGGACAGGCAGGATCCGCATGCCTGGGAGTCGCCAGCAGAGTCGCAGCTCTGGGGAGAAGAGAAAGGAGGCAGAGGTGAGTGTGAGAGTCCCTCCCTGCAGGTCGTGTAGCACCTGGGAGGGTCCCTCCCTGCAGGTCGTGTAGCACCTGCTTGGGACAGAACTAAGGAGAGGGGATGTGACCAGTCACTGGTGGGAGGATGCACTCGGCAGCCTGGGAGCTGGAGCTTCCTGGCACCAGCAGCAGCTGTTTGGTCTCTCCACGTGGCACAATATCCCTTAGGATGGCTGAGCCCTCAAAATGTCCAGCCCCAAAGCTCCTTTTTCTGTTTCTTCCCCCGATGGAGAAAAACAAGCAGAGCTTTCCTCATCTGACACCTGAGAAGGACTCCCAGGCCTCCAACCCAGGATCTTTTGTCATCCCACCTTGCGTAAGGGCTGCTCAGTGCTGTGGTTTGCTGGACACCTCTGAGGACACACACACAGCATCCCTGTTCGTTAGGCCTTGGCAAACAATCAGCTTTCACCACACAAAGGAGCTCTGTCCTCCTCCCCCCCCGGGAAGCACGCTCTCTATGCTTCACTTGAAAATAACTGGGAAGACGCCACTCGGGATCCTCGTCCAACTGGCAGTCCCAGGAAGGAGAAGCTTTAATTGTGGCTTTGTTTGGGGGAGTTTGCTGTGTGTAACCCTTTGCTATTTGATGGAGCATCTTCAGAAGTGTTTCCAGCCTTGCTGCAGTTTCATGGAGCGTTACAGGGGCGTGTGTGGGGGTGGATGTTAAAAACACACTTGTGCATGGTATGCATTAACTGAGTCGTCACATGAATCATGGAATCACACAATGATTTGAGTTGGAAGAGACCAGGAGGTTCCAGCCAGCTGCCATAGGCAAGGGACACCTTCCAGTAGGTGCTCCAAGCCCCATGAAATCTCTCTTTGAACACTTGCAGGGATGGGGCAGCCACAGCTCCTCTGGGCAATACAAGAATATGCCTTTGATCCAAACAACTCACCACATTTCACTGTTTTTTCACTCCCCAGGGAGTGACATTGTACAAACTATTTGCAGATCTGTACTCAGGGGGATCACTACTATTCTGCCATGGTAGTCAGAGCACTCAGGACAGCTTCTTCACCACTGAGGGAAATCCTGATCCTACAGCTACAGCCAGAAAAAGGGAAAAGGTCATGCCCCCATTTTTTTTAATATCTGCTGAGCTGTCTTGGCATGAAAACCTCAAGAAGCAAGGGACTATGAGCAGTAGTCAGGTTTCTTACAGGGCTTCATTAAGGTGGCAATTAGCTACATTTCTATGCTGTTGCTTTTTAGCACATACATCAGCCTAATCCCTAAAAGTGTCCAAGTCCAGGCTGGACAGGGCTTGGAGCAATCTGGGATAGTGGAAGGTGTCCCTGCCCATGCAGGGAGGTTGGATCTATATGGTTTTAAGGTCCTTTCCAACCCAAACCAGTTTATGATTCTCTGATTCTATGAATTTGAACATGTAGAGTGCTGGGGAGATGGGATTGGGATAAGAAGCAGGGAGGAGATGTGCAGCATGGATCCTAGGGGTTTTCAGCCTGTTTCACTCTATTCTGGCTCTTGAAGCCATTCCCCACCCATAAAGGCAGGGACAGCTCTTTGTGGTGATGAGGCTGGACTCTGCATGATGCTGGCTACAGACAGATGAATCTAAAATTACAAGGGCTGAACCCTCCCTGCAAAATCTTCAGTCCTGGTGCAAAAATCTTGTGCCATTCCAGTTTGTGAAACATTCACCTACCGTGGATTGTGCAAAAACCTCTTAGGACATCAACTGTAAATTGCTGGTTTGGCTCCCCTTGGCCACTTCCTCGGGTTTCCATCCAGGGAGATCCCTGGCACGAGGCTGTGGTTTCAATGGGGCAGAGTCACTTGCAGAAACACCTGCCATGAACAGGCCCAGAGGGTGAAGGAGCTGGGCCTGCTCAGTCTGGAGAATACTGAGAGATCCCAACAACCCTTACAAATATCTCCAAGGGGCATCAGAGGATGGTGACTGGCTCTCCTCAGTGGTGATGAGGAGGATGAGGAGCAGTGGCCATAAACTGAAACCCAAGAAATTCCACCTCTACTTGAGGAAGAATTTCTTTATGTTCTTTATGTAACTGAAACAGCTCCCCAGGGAAGGCAGAGTTTCCTCTTTGGAGACATTCCAAACAGGCCTGGCTGTGTTCCTGTGTCACCTGCTCCAGCTGACCCTGCCCTGTTTGGGGTGTTGGACTGGGGGATCTCCAGAGGTGCCTTCCAACCCTAAAGATTCTGTGGATCTGTGAAGGGTGGGCAAATGCTTTGCAACAAAGGGGCAGCTCAGGGTTTTGAGTCAGTCCCTTGCACTTGGGTTGGTTGCTTACCTTAAAAAGTCAGCCATTATTGCTCCTCCCTTCACTGAATGGTTTGGATTGGAAGGGACATTAAAGATCATCTAATTCCAACACCTTCCACTATCCCAGGCTGCTCCAGGTGCTGTCCAACCTGTCCTTGGACACTTCCAGGGATGGGGCAGCCACAGCTTCTCTGGGCACCAAGGACTCCTTGCCAGCACAAGGATGCTCCTGACCATGCAGGGGCAGCTGCAGAGACAGGAGCTCTCAGAGCAACCTGCACCTTGTAGGTTTTCTGTTGTGGTCCAGGGCAGGACAGGCTGCATCTCTTAGAGGAGAAGTGATCAGAGGCTCAGTGGGGTTGGTCTCTCACACATATTTCTATACTTGCCTCAAGCAATGTCACAGGTCTAACTCTGATCTCCTGATTTGCAGCTGCAGCCGATATAAACTTTGCAGATTCACTCCAAATTTATATCAGACAGAAGTACAAATGGTAAAATCAGGCTTCAGATTACCAATTTGTCCTGCTCAGTGTGACTTTAGTTCTCATAATAAAACAATATGCTGTTCCTAGGTCTGAAAGCTCTGGATCAGGAGATGGGAACCCAAAGTTTTCTGAGCAGAGGTGCTGTGAAGTGTCACACTGGAGAAGACTTTTGTGCTCCCAGTGGGAATAGTGACTGATTTCAGTATTAGTCATGACAGAGAATTCCCTAGCAAGCATGTGTGGAGAGCTTGCCAGCACTCACTCAATCAGCAGCCCAAGGGTGGTAAATATTTTGGTGAACTACACACTCCAGGCAGGTTTAAATAGATTTCAGAATTCTTGTTTACAATCTTAATGGAAATAAGACTTGGGAAATTAATTATTTTTGGAAATGAATGACAACATCACACAGGACAGCAATGCAACCTCCCCAGATCTTGCTTTTATTGAAAGGAGAATGAGAAATCCTTGGTGGCTGCTACAACAATTCCTTGAATCCACCGAAATCAAAAGCGATCACTCCTGGAGATCCTCCACAATTAGCCACACTACAACCTACACAAGGCAAAGGACATTTCAGGGTTTTCAGAATTATGAATATGAGAAAAATCCTGCTGCTTGGGATTCAAGTGATAATATGGAAAGTCATCTTTGCCCCAGATAAATCCTAAACTTACCACCTACAGCAGCTAAACCCAGAGCGACACGGCCCCAGGTAATCATTGCCACGAGGGCATTTCCCCCTGTGGCAGAAGGTCCCACGATATCCACACTCCATGTAAGGCCTGCTGGGTCTTGCCAAGCTTCTACCTTAAAAAAGAACAAATAGACCAACAAATGAACAAAGATGGGAGACATTTGATTTCTGGCAGGGATTTTGCTTAATCCCTGCAAGCTGACAGTTTTGTGACAGTTTAACCCTCAGAGGAGGAGGTCTGTGGGTACAATGACCAAGCAAACACTCTAATTCCTTCTTCTGATGTGTCTCCAAGCCCGGGACTTCCTTAGGAACTCAGATTTTAGGGATGGACATCAGAGACCTGATAGAAAACAGTAAGCAGGCACTTAGCAGCTCTTAAAACCTTCAATTCACAATTCAGGAGAGAGGCACCAGCTCATCTGGGAGAGTCCCACTTGTATAAAAAAGAGGGGAAGAGGCTTTTAATGTGAACAGTGACAGAACAGAGGGAAATGGGTTTAAGCTAAAAGAGGAGAGATTTAGAGTAGGTATTAGAAAGAAATTAGGAAGATTTTTCACACTGACAAAGTTTAAATCAGATATTAGGAAGGAATTGTTCCCTGTGAAGGTGTGGAGGCTCTGGCAGGGTGCCCAGAGAAGCTGTGCCTGCCCCATCCCTGGCAGTGTCCAAGGCCAGTCTGGAAGGGGCTTGGAGCAGCCTGGGATAGTGGAAGGTGTCCCTGCCATGGCAGAGGATGAAATGAGACGAACTCTAAAGTTCCTTCCAACCCAAACCATTCCACAAATCCATGGTTCAGCTGATTTGACTGTTTCCCTCCCCATACATTTCACCCATGTCTCAAACAGGTCCTGGTGTTCAGCAGTCCACAGGGATGGCTCCCATACATGGATAAATTCATCAGTCCATGCAGAACAACATTTCCATACTGCCCAACCCACCACACCAGGCATTGCCCTCTGGGTCTGGGGCTGAACAGTCAGGAGTTGCCCTTCCCTGCATGCCTAAATGGAATTCCTTGCTAAAATAGGATACTCACACTCAGACTGCCTTTTGGGAACGGCCACCGGCCTGTGCTATTCCCAGAACAGGTTTTATCCATGAAGGTGCTAATTGTCAGGGATCAAAACAACCCCAGGGAGTGGGCTAGCAATTAGGCAGGAGGCTGCCTGGCCCTGTTTGGGGGATGATTAAAGATGTAGCCTGGCAGCTGAAGTGTTCTGGATGCAACTGAATGAGTGCACATGAACAAATTAATTCCAGTTTCTAGCCCATCCATGGAACAACACAAAGTCCAGCATTTTCAGAGAGAGGAGGGCTTGTTCCAACAGACAGAGGATGAATATTACATAGGGACAGAGCATCCAGCACATGCCTGGTGTGCTAGATTCCCAGCATGTGAGCAGAGTGATATATGCACACCCAGAAAATCCCAGGGAGAAATAAGGGAGTGCTTTAAAGGGTGAATAAAACACTCCTGGTCTCAAACTAGTGGTCTGTGGGGCACTGCAGAGGTGGTGGAGCAGTATGAGCTCTCAAAAACACTTTTCTTCCTAGGTACAGATAAATTTCTGACTTTAATATACCCAGAAGGTCCTACTGAAAACAAGCTAAACATCCACTGTGTGTTAAATAAGGACATAAAACAGACCAAAGGATCTCTTTGCTCAGTCCTGCCTCTGAGAACTGGCACAGGCAGAGGCACAGGTAAGAATAACATCAGAAAACCACATAAAATCATAGAATCACAGACTCCTTTAGGTTGGAAAAGCCCTTTAAGATCACCAAGTCCAGTTGTTAACCCAGCACTGCCAAGCCCACCACTAATCCATGTCCTCAAGTGCCACATCCAGATGGCTTTGATATCCCTCCAGGGATATATACATGACATTTTTCTCACAGTTCTGCTCTGCTGCAGTTCATCACAGTCTTTTCCCATCCTTACTTCCCCAGAGGACACTTTCCACCCTGTTCCCACACAGACCAAAACTCACCAGCACTTGCTTGTGCACAGAGCATCCTGCAAAGTGTAGCTGTGACATTTTCAGGGCTGATACTGAAATTCAATCCCTTTTTCTGGACAATAGAGTTGGTTTGGGGTTCCAGATTCCTTTGCACCCCCAACAGGCATCACGATGTTGTGCCTCTCCACCCTATATCCCAGCTCCTAAAGCAAAGGATATTTGAAGAACAAGGGAGCAGATTCCTTTTTCTTTCTTTCTTTCTTTTTTTTTTTCAGTGTGGTTTAAGAATATTTGACCATGATTTAATTTGTTTGTTGGGTGACTCAGAGACAAAGTGATTTAAGTACAAGCCTGCAGGGTTGAACAGGGAAAACACTGCTTCTGAATGGTGATTTTGGGGTTGCCCCTTTCAAGGTGATGCTTGGAGTATTTGCCTGCTAATTTCATTTCTCATCTGTAATCTCCAGTGGGTTTTGATGACTTATGTGAGGATTCTTTGCAGGAGGCAGCTTGGTCACATACCAAAGGGGGCAGGAGACCTTTGCAAGAATCCAACATCTCTCTAAACCCTCACCTTACCTCCATGAAATGCCACCAAGAGGAGAACAAGGAGAAAAGGCAGGATTTTCATGGCTGAGGGTGGGCTGGGATCTTGGGTCACTGCAGAGAAAGGAGACCAGGACATTGGTTAGAGTCTTGCCCCTCCATAGTCCTAGAAGTGACACAGAGAAATGTTCTTCAAGACCTGGAAGTTGCTTAAAAAGAGGTTATTACACACTTTTTGTCATGATCATGTCTATTGTCCTAAGATTTTCCTGGAGCATAGGATCCAGGCATAGGAAAAAAATTCCATGCAAAAAAATTCAATTTTAATTCCCCTTTTAATGAATGCATCAAGTGACCAGCAATTTATCCTGGATTTCTTGATAATTTGCAATGCAGTGAAATAAATTTGATTTGCATTAGGGAAGTTATAATTGTTAATTCAGAAAATAAGTCAATTTTAGCCACATCTGTACAAAACAACCCCATGAGTTTTCTCAAGCTTTTCTACTAAAAAAAAGAGCAGAAAAAGCAATTTTCTTCCCAATTAACTCAAAAGACAGCTTCTTCTTATTCTTGAATGGAGGCTGTTGTTTATTCTTCTCAAGAATTACATTATTTTCAGGATAAATTTTTGAGTATTTGCATTTCCTGCAGCCAACAAAAATCTGCTCTCCCTTTTCACCTCTTTACTGGCTCATGACAGACTGGAGTCACTGCACAGTTAAGGTATACAACAAAATGCAGATAAACATGAAAGATATGAAGTCTCCAGCCCCTTAAAGAAGGACAAAACCTTCTGAGAGAGGCTGAATAATGAGAATATTTTGGTTGTTACCAGGTAGGAGGAGCTCCAGGCTGGAACAGTCCCAGGATCAGAGTCGGCCACCCTGAGGAAGATGAAGGAGCAGAGCTTGGTTTGTGCTGTTTCTGGAGGGTGGTGAGGGATGTTTGACCTCCACAGCCTTCAGGTGGCCCGTGAGGCTTTGGGGAGCTCTGGGGATCCAATGAATCCTCTGTGCTGTTGTCCTAAGAGGAACCAAGGTCTGGCTTTCAAACCATTGCAGCATCGCCTGGGGAAACGTGTCAAGATGAGAAAAAACCACCCAGGGCCTCCACCCCTTGAGCAACCCTTTGGCCACAGCAGCTCACTCGAGGTCTCTGTTTCCATCTGTTTTCAGAGGTTTTATATTTCCTTACAAACGTGAGCAATATATCGTCCTAGAAGTAAAAGAATCATCGGCTGGAATTATGTTAAAATAAAACCCACCAAACCTACGTTAAATGGGGAGTTAGTTCTTTGGAAATTCAGGATAAGGGTTAACGGGCAGTCATTAATTCTACATCATTACTGCTGTTGGAAGGGAAAACCCAGACAATTAAGAACACGGAAAAGATCTGAACTAGGGAATGGAAGAGGAAAAAGTGAGAGAGGAAAACGGAAACTCTAAGAGACAAAAATAAAAAAGAAAAAAAAAGTGATTTGTGTTTTTTTTTAAATTTTTGCATCAAAGCATTTTCATTACTACGTTACCTGCATGGCACGTAAGATATTTTATGCCATATCCATTTATGGAAATTATTACAGCCCATGCCCAGCAATTTTAGTTTTATTATCTTTACTCTCTTGCCGTGCACAGAAGAGTTTTCTGAGCACAGATCCTCCTTTCTCACCAAGGATTCCTCCAGTGGCTCCCTGATTTTTCTGCATTTACAGACATTTCTATAAATTCGGGTTCCGGTTGCAAAGGAATCTTCACTTTTTTTATCTCTCTTTCCTGCTTCAATCCGGCCGGCCCCATTCCATGGGAGTTGCCGGCTGAGCTCATCCCTGCGAGAGCCTCCCTGGGCTCGCCCTTCATGCCCTGCAGCGATTTTTCACTTTGTTTTCTTTCCCAGTCAAAGCAACTGTTTCAGTGAGGTTTCCAGCAGCCTTTTCAGCAGCTCTCAGGCTGCCCGCAGGCTTCTTGTTTCTCTGGGCTGCTCCTTTGGGTGCTTTCCTTTTCTTTCTTTTCTTTTTTTTTTTTT
>VXBS01008417.1:63161-74389 GCA_013400255.1 Sitta europaea | reverse complement strand
TTTTTCCCCCCCTCCCTACTTATTTATTCATTTGTTTATTTTGTGGCCCGAGCTATTTATCTGAGCCTTGCCGGGGGCCGGGCCCCTCGGTGGCGGTGGCTGCGCCTCAGCTGACAAAGCCACCGGGAGCCGGCAGCTGGAGATAAGCCCAGGACAAGGGCTGCGAACCCCCTGGGCGTGCTGGGGGATGGAGTTCTGGCGGGAATGGCTTTAAACCGACAGAGAGCAGGTTTACATTGGATATTAGGAGGAAATTCTTCCCTGTGAGGGTGGGGAGGCCCTGGCACAGGGTGCCCAGAGAAGCTGTGGCTGCCCCTGGATCCCTGGCAGTGTCCAAGGTCAGGTTGGACGGGGCTTGGAACGACCTGGGATAGTGGAAGGTGTCCCTGCCCATGGCAGGGGGTGAAACAGGATGAGCTTTAAGGTCCCTTCCCACCCAAACCATTCTGGGATTCTGTGAATGTCACCGTTCAGTTGCCGGGGGTTGTGGCTGTGTCATCCCTCAGCACCGCCTCTCTGCCCCTCTCCAGGGCTCTGTGCCATCATCCACTACCTTGTCCGTGGGCAGCTGGGCTGGTTCGGGCTCACCACCGCCTGCCTGGTGCCCGGCTACGCCGCCCAGCTCCTCAGCATCCTCTGGTTCCGGGCGGACGGACACGCACCCGGCTGCTGGCTCCTGGCGCTCCACCTCCTGCAGCTGGGCCTCTGGAAGCGGTGAGAGACGCCCCCCGCCATCCTCCCGACCCCCACAGCCCGGCTGCAGCCCCAAACTCCCCCAAGGCAGGGTGGGCATCCCGTCACGGTGGCTCTTGCAGGTACTGGGACGTTCTGCGGGCGGCGGCGGAGGCGGGCGGCGGTGCCGGGGAGGCGCTGGCTCAGCTCGGCGATGTTTGTGTGCTGCGGCTCCTGGAGGCTCTGCTGCAGACCCTGCCTCACCTTCTGCTCCAGGCCTATGTCGTGGTGGCCGTGGACCCAGCAGGCTTCATCCCTGGTGAGCTCCCAGGATGGATCCGGTTGTCGAGGGGCGTTTGGTGAGGGATGTGTGTGTCCTCCGGGTGGAGCAAAGCGCTGCAGAGGGACTGGGAAGCCTCGATGAGAAGCAGCAGGGACAAGTGTGGCTGAAAGATCTGCTGTGGCTGACTGCAAAGGTGGCTGCTTTGCCCCAGAGGTGAACTCTCAGGTGTGCAAAGAGGGATGCTGTGGTGTGGAGTCACACCACGGGCAAGGTCACACTTGCTCCTTGTCCATATCTCAGGATGGAGCTGCCCTGGGGCTGCAGGGCTCAGCCCATGCAAACAGCTCTCAGAGGGGATCCACAGGGAGATGCCAAGCACACAGAGACCAGATTGGGCAGGATTTAGTTGAAATACTTCAGTTTCATCCCTGGTAACATTCAAGTCAGGTTGGACAGGGCTCTGAGCAACCTGGTGTGGTGGAAGGTTGCAAGGGGTTGGACTGGATGGCCTTTAAGATCCCTTCTGTGATTCCTGATCCTGTGCTTCACTTGGCAGGATCAAGGGGCGTCTGGCTTCTCTGGGGGTGCCCTGCTACCAATGATGCCCTAAGGAGGCTGAGCTGGAACAGAGCCTAGACAGAGCTAAAATAATAAAGTAGATATTAATTAAAAGGCCTCAAAAGGATTCACCTTGGGCAGTACAAGAGCCTGGCCAGGATGGATCCAAGGTGGATCCTGGTCACGAATTTTTAGTTTAAGTGTTGGTCCATTTACATATTGGGGGTAATTTTCCAATTGCAGCTTCAGGTCATGAAGGCATGAACATCCTCCTTGCTTGCTGTCTTCAGTTCCGCATTGTTTATGCTTTTTGGACCTGAGGCTGTAACAGTTGTCCTTGGTCTCAAACTGGAAATGGATTGTTTCATCTAACTAAGCTGTGAAGAGAACTTACTAACACTTAATATGAAGCTAAGAGCTACACACCTAGGCAGCACAAAGTCTGAAAAATACAAAAACCATCTCACCAACACCTCATTAACACAGAAGGAGACTCAGGGGTGACCTTACCACCCTCTACAACTCCCTGAAAGGTGGTTTAGTCAGGTGGGGGTTGGGCTCTTTCTCCAGGCAACAACTGACAGAACCAGAGGGCACAGTCTTTAACTGTGCCAAGGGAAATTTAGGCTGGATGTTAGGAAAAATTTTTTTCATGGAAAGAGTAATAAAGTACTGTAATGCTTTGTCTGGGTAGATGTGTTTAAAAAAAGACTGGATGTAGCACTTGGTGCCATGGTCTAGTTGAGGTGTTAGGGCATGGGTTGGACTCGGTGATCCTGGAGATCTCTTCCAACCTGGGGATTCTGCGATTCTGTGAATTGGCCCTGCTGTGCATTTGGGCTCCATCAGAGCCCTGACTGCCCCTGTCCCCATACAGGTGTCAGTGCGGGGCTGTCCCTGCTGTCCCTGGCCTGGGCTTTGGTCTCCTACAGCCACTTCACCTGCCTGCTGAGGCCTGGCCACCTGAGCCCGCCAGCCGCCGTCATCCTGTGCCTGCTGCTCTGGAGGACAGGGATGCTGGGGACCCGGGTCCTGGCCCTGGTGCTCTTTGCCAGGCTCTATTCCTTCTGGGTTTTCGTTGTGGCAGGTAAGACCTGAGATCCTGCTCCCCACATCCCACCCGTGTCAGCCCTGTGACGCTCCTGCTGCTGGGACTTTGCAGCCTCCCCCAGGAGAGGCTTTGCAAATTCAGTGCCTCCTGCCTGCAGGGCTGCACTGGCTGCTCATGTCCTTCTGGCTGGGGGCCCAGCAGACGGATATCGTGGCCCAGCCGTGCCGCTGGAGGCTCTTCAACTGCCTGCTGGGAGCTGTGTACATCTTCTGCTACATCAATGTCCGGCCCGGCCCCTCCAAGACCAGGGTGGCCGTGTTTTATGCAGTGAGTACCTGGAATGTTTTGTGTTCCACATGGATGTAGATGCTGAGGACAAGCAACAGCTTCAGACTCTCCATTTTCACCTCTCACATCACCACTTGCTCAAAATCCAGCGTTTTTCTGTGGCCTGACAAAGCCACGTGGTCACCAAGGCGGATGTGCCTTCGGCACTGGCTTTGGTTCCTTAGAGCAGCCTTACAGTGTCAGTGGTAAAAAATAGGTGAAGACCTTGCAGAAAGTTCAGTTTGATGACTTCTATGTTTTAAGTGATTAATTAGGTGCAAAATACAACAGGAAAAGTGTCCAAGTCGAGGTTGGATGGAGCAACCTGGGACAGTGGGAAGTGTTCCTGCCCATGGCAGGGGGTGCAATGAGATGAGCTTTAAGGTCCCTTCTGACTCAAACCACTCTGTGATTCCAAAATCTATGAAAATTTAGAAAATGGGTCTTTTCTGTTGTGAGAGGCACATCTAAAGCCATCAGAAGGATACAAGTGATGACTCTCTTCCCCCTGCCCTGCAGATAATGCTGATGGAGAACACACTCCTGCTGCTGTTGGGCACCCGGTTCCTGCAGGCAGAGCTGAGGAACAGCCTGACTGTGACTGGGGCTGTCATGTCAGGGTCTGTAATAGGTAAGAACACTGATTTTAGAGCCTGGATTGCACATTTTGAGAGTAGTTTGAGGAAATGAGCATCCAGACTCCTGTCCCAAGTCCCTCTCCAGCTCTCCTGGAGCCCCTTTAGGCTCTGGAAGGGGCTCTGATCTCTCCCTGGAGCTTTCCCTTCTCCAGGTGAGCACCCCCAGCTCTCCCAGCCTGGCTCCAGAGCAGAGGGGCTCCAGCCCTTGGAGCATCTTTGTGCCAAGCAGGGTCATATTTTCCCAGTGGGTTGGGGGCAGAGGGAAGCTGTGAAATTCCCCAGATCCTCAGACCAACCATGTTAAAGAAATGGGATGGAAAAGGAGCAATTCCTTTGGTCTTGGATGAGTTTAGGGTGTAAGTAGGAGGCTGTTTTAAAAATCTGCTGATGTCTCATTTAAAGGGCAGAGGATGGGGATGCTGTGACATGGAAGGTTTCCTGCATCACACATCTCCCTGCTGAGCAGCTGTCAGTCTGCAAATTAATCCAGATTAAATTTGGGGTTGAGTGTGCACTTTCTTTGCCAAAAGCTGCTCAAGTGGGATTCTTGCATCCCTGTAAACGGTTGAAAGATGTGCTGCTCGTACACCTGATGCTCAGCAGCATCTTTGCAAAGGTCTTGTTCATCCAGAGGTGCAGCAAGGTCTGGCCTCTTCTCCACACCTGACCAAAAAGCTGCTGAGACTCCTCAGTTACACTTTTCTGCTCCTTTCCAGGTGCCACAGCTCTGGTGGTTTACTACAGCCTGCTCCATCCCAAGTCCACAGAGATCTGGCAGGGATTCCTGGAGACAATCTGCAGTGCTGCAGCAGCTGGGGATGAGGAGGTGTCTGGAGAGAGCTCCCAAGCTGGGCAGAGTTCAGGGACTTTGGGAGATGAAGAGTCCTTACCTGGGGAAGGGACCAAGACAGAGCCCAAAAAGGAGACCAGCTCATCACTGCTGCAGTCCAAAAGCTGTTTGGAGGACAGCTGGACAGACCATCACCACTGGCTGCTGGTGAAGCTGGCCTTGAAGACAGGAGATGTGTCCGTGATCAACGCAGCTTTCGGAGATGGTGGCGTGGGAGAGGCTTTTCCTGGAGGATGGATGAAAGGGAAACCCCCTGCTGTTGAGCCTGGGGCAAACTTCTCCCTCCCCATGAGGGACATCCACCCCTCTGGACTGGCAGTGGGGAATGGAGGAGACATCAAACCCAGTGCTGGCACTCTGGGAATGGCACAGGAGGATGGAGCAGGGCAGGAGCCTGATTTTCCCCCATCCACATCCCATCCCAGTGGCTTCTCCCCGGATTCAACCGAGAGCTCCTCAGTGTATTTCAGTGCAAGCGCAGGAGGCTTCACCTCGCCTGGGACAGGGACAGCCACAGCCACAAGCATGGCCCTGGTGCAAAGGGACAGCGAAGCTCAGCCTCCCCCAGGCTGCCTGGGAGAAGGAGGAGGAGGAGGAAGAGGAGGGGCTTTGTCCCTTGGGATGGCCAGCATCAGCCCGATCCTGGGCACTTGTGCCCACAAGTGTCTGCAGAGAAGCTCTTCCTTTGGCAACACAGGCAGCTGTGGGGTGGCAGGTCCCCCCAGAGAGGGCTCAGAGCCCACAGGGACAGAGGGTGCCCTTGTGGGGTGCCATCACCTTTGGGACACGCACCCTTGTGGCCCGCAGGGGACTGTGGTGAGGAGCAAGCTGAGGTCACCATGCTTCACCTCCACCCCCAAGGCCGTCTCTAAATGCCCCCAGCAAGGACTGGGGGAGCTGGGAGAGGGAACAGACCTGTCTGGGTTACCAGAGTGACCCTGCAAATGGCTGCACTGTCACCTTGGGTCAGCCTTGGGGTGACCGTCTCATCAACAGGGTATGGCAGGAGGTGGTGGGATGAAGACTGTCCTCACAGTGCCCCTGCCATGGGGCAGATGTGCTCCTCCATTGCTGGGACATCACCTTCCCTCCCAGTACATCTTCTACTGGCAGTTTTGAAGAACTTCAAAAGCCTTAAAAAGCCCTAAAAGTTCAGGGCTGGTTATTTATTGAGCTTATTTATGTCACAGACCTGCCAGGCAGCCGGAGCCTTCTGTCTTTGGTGTGCTTGTGACAATGACTTCAAATGTGTGTCCTTTAACCAGTGCCTGCACAAGCTGCTGGCCTGTCCCAGTGTGGAGATCTGGTTGCTGATCCAGGGGCTGCAGTGCTGGCCAAAGCAGTTTTCTCAGGACAAATAAGTGCCTAAATCAGAAAAATGATGGGTTTTACTCTCAGATGTCTTTCCTTCTGGGCAGAGTAAGGCCTCGAGTAAGGCTCAACATTGCTTGATTTGTTTTTCCCCACCAGGTTTATCTTGAGGCCTTTAGCAACTCCATTTTTGGGGTCACACAGGATTGCAGATTCTCTTCCTACTGCAGACCAGACCCTGAGAACCTGGAATTACAATCAAAAGCCATGTCCTGCAGCTTGCCCACTGTCCTGCTTCCTCAGGTGTTCTTCTCTCTCCAGCCTCCTCCTTGTCCCCTTCCAGCTGCAGGTCACAGGACCCCAGACTATCTGGGTTGGAAGAGACCTTAAAGCTCACACAGTTCCAACCCCTGGCATATGCAGGGACACCTTCCACTAGACCAGGTTACCAGGTTATAATCCACATCTGCCTGGATGCTCCCTTCTAAACTTAGCCTCAGGCCACATCTCAAACCAGTTTTAGTGCCACCATAAAACCCGCAGTGCAGGCAGGGTTTATTTGTGTCAGGATCTAAACCAATCAATACCATGGTCTCAGAAACAGCCACTGCTTCCCACCAGGCTAGCTGGGCATGGATTTGTGCCCAGGGCACAGGTTTGTGTCCAAGACATGTCTTGACATGTTAATTGAGGTGTAATCAGCTGAATTCACCACCAAGCTCCTGAGTGCCAGCTGGAGCACATCTGGCTGTGCTCTCCAGCTGTTGTCCTGCTGCCACAGGACAGGAAAGGCAGCAGGAAGGGCACAGGCATGTGATGAATTATTAAAAAAAGCTTCCATGATGCATTCACTGCTCAGGGCTGACCCAGCCAGATGTTCCCTCAGGGCACAGAAAACCCAGTTGGTGCTGAGTATGGAGTGGAGCCCCATTCCAAGGGGATGAAGGCTCCCTGTCTCCATCTGGACCCCAGCCCCCTGTGCTGTGGCTGTGCTCTGTAGGCAGGAGCAGTTCCAGTGGCTTTTCCAGAGCCCTTCCCACTGTGTGGATCACACAGAAGGCAGCAGCACTGCCGGGCCATTACAGGAATTTTAATCTAGCTTGGTTTTCTACTTTTGATAATATATAATTATGCTTGAAAACACCCCAAACCAGCCTTTGCTGTGTCTGTGTCTCATGTTGGGGGTGAAAATAAGTGTGGAGGGGTCTCTCTTCACACTCTTGGCTCTTGCAGCCCCAGGATGAGTTGTCTGTCAGGATTTCCAGTGGGAGGGGGAAGAAGGGACCTGGGCAACAGGACCTGAGGGAATAGCATGAAAATGTGTCAGGGAAGGTTAAGGTTGGGCATTAAAAAAGATTCAGCCAGCATGAAGCTATCCCACAGGCCAGTCAGAAAAGAAACAATCAATTTTGAGAAAGTAAAGAATACTTTTGTGCACAAGTGTAAACGTGGACTTTGATTTCTCAGAGCACATCCACAGTGCAGAGGTGCACCATGAGCTCATACCTCTGACCTCGGATGAGGTAGTTGTGGAAATCCTGGATAGATCAAGGAATGGCAAAAGAGAAGGGGGGAATCTGGGGACAGAGGGTGCACAAGGACTGGGGTAGGGATGAGGGTGTCTGTGTGAGGGTTGAATTCCTACAGCATTGCTCCCTGATGATGAGAACTGGTCACAGGTGAGCCATGATCCCCTTCACCTTCTTGGGAGCAATGTCAAATCAGGTGGGATAATATGGATTGTCTCCTTGTCCTTAAAGGCTTCCAGCCTGTGTGAGAGCCCTGTTGCACCCAGGGTCCAAGTCCTGTGTGCTTGTACAGTCCCAGCACTGAGCCATGGGGCTCTGCCTGTAGAAATAACCTGTATTTAATCAGAGAATCCCAGAGTGGGTTGGGTTGGAAGGGACCTTAAAGAGCATCTCATTCTAATCCCCTGCCATGAGCAGGGACACCTTCCTTCATTCCAGGTTGCTCCAAGCCCCATCCAACCTGGCCTGAGACACTTCCAGGGATGGGTCAGACACAGCTTCTCTGGGACCCTGTGCCAGGGTCTCACAGGGAGGGATTTCTTCCCTATATCCCATCTAAACCTATTCTTTAGTGAATTTTAAAGCCCGATTTGAAGAAGGAGGACTCCAGCAGCAAGTCACAGCTCCAGACACCACTCCCCACCTTTCCCATCTTTTGGGGGTCGAAATTAAAGATGCCCCAATGACCTGGAGCACCTCCAGATTTTTTTTCCCAGTGCTGCCAGACTGGGGAAATCACGCTGGGGAGGAGTTTCTCCCCAGAACCCCTTGTTCTTTTGCCACCAGAGGGAGATGCTGCTCAAGGTCCAGATACTGTGTGCAACTCCAGTGCCTGTGTTATGGAATCGTTAAGGTTGGAAAAGCTCTGAGCTCATACCATCCAACCATTCCTCAGCGCTGCCAAGGCCACCACTAACCCATGTCCCCATGTGCCACATTCACACGAGTTTTGAATCCCTCCAGGGATGATACCTGGAGAGGAGAGGGAGGTGCAGGACTGATGCTGCTGTGGCATTGCACTGGGAACCAGTGGGAATGAAATGGGGAGCTCTGGGATACTGGAGGTGGAGTGCAAAGTGAGTGCCTGGAGGAATGAGGCCATGGCTGTGGGCATCTCCTTTTACTTCCCAGGCATCACTGGGCCATGGGCAATGTTTGAAAATCGCTGTTGGGGTCTTGCCCTCTTCAAGAGAAGAGTCATTGACCTGTAAATATCCCATGGTGCCTTCATGTCCCAAGGAGTGTGTGTGAGGGGAGATGCCCCAGATCACACTGGATGCACCATGGGACCCTGGGGGTTTGGTAGAACCAGCTCCAGCTGCCACCACCATGGTGCTGAGTCCTGACTTTGGTGCTGTATCCTTGGAGCTGTGCCCAGGTAGGTGAGCTCGTCACTCCACACTCTGGTCTGTCTTCACATCAACCCATGGGGAGCAGAAATCCCACAAATCCCAGGTCACTGCTCTGTGTGGAGCAACATGGAGGCCAGGATGGAAAACCCAGGATGGAAATCTGCAGCTGGCAGAGGGGCAGTGGACCAACTGCTGCAGGCAACCTGCTGATGTCTCCAAATGTCTCAAATGCTTGAGGAGACACGGGCAGAACCTCTGCTCCTTCTGCAGCATCTCCCACAAAGCTATTTTGGTATGAGGAATGATCCTGAGCTAGACAAGGACCAGCCCAGCTTTTGGGGGTGCTCATCACCAACTTTTGGGCTTCAGCCACTCACAGAAGGGCTGGGAGGAGATATCTCTATCCCACTGCGCTCAGACAGATTGTCCAATGCTTTTTCCTGCTCTGGAATAGAAAATTTCTGCTCATTTGCCTCCTGTGAACTTTTTCCATTTTCTTTCTTCAGGAAACCCTCTCCATCACTTTAGAAAGGTGGAGGGTAATGCCCCAGCCCAAGAGAGCTCAATGCCACAGGTGAGAGGAGCTCCTAAGGGCAACACGGGAGCAGGAACCCAGCATGAATTTTGACAATGCAGGGAGTGACCCAAGGGCTCCCCAGGAGAACTGCCTGTGCCTCTCTGGTGATCTGGAAAAAGGAGCAAACAGGCAGGAACAGAAGCTACGTCCCTAAGAAATTAAACAATACCCAGGTGAGTGCCTGGGCTTGGGAACGTGGCTGTTCTGACTGCTGGCACTGTCCCCTTGGCTTGTTATTTTCAATGGGTCACTTTTGTCCCTCTTTCAAGGTGAAATAAAATAAAGCAGGATGGAGTGGTACCAACAGGGCTTGAGCCCTGCTGGGATCTGACTTTACAGCAGCCCAATTTCTGAGCACTGACTGTGGGTGCCAGGTTTTGGGGTGGATAAAAAACATTCCCTCCAGCTCCAAAATGATGTAACACCCCCCAACAAACTAGCCCAAGGAAGATTTCCCCAGAAAAACCATATTTTCACTTCTAACAATGTTGAAACACAATACTTGGACATAACAGAAAATAGACTTATTTGCCCTGGGGCTGTTGTTATTTGTCTGTTTTTTTCCAGGCTGAAACTTTGGATATTTTTTTCCCCCTTTAATTAAATTTGGTTTGCTGCAAATCCCTTTCTGGTGCCTTCAGTGTTCCTGTAAAAGGCAGGGCCCAGGCTGCAGCTCTGTGCCCAAGGCTCCAAGGCTAAACAATACCACGGAGGGGGGAGCAGAGGGTAAGCCCAGCTAATCAGGACTTGCCTAATAGGACCGAGTGCTTAATGAGGACCCAGGGACTGTGCTTCCCCAGCTGGATTTGGCTGGAGGAAAATGCTTTGTGCTCCCAACACCAGGTTTGAGACGGCTCAGTTCTCTCAAATGTGCTGCAGCAGTGTTTTCTCTCCCTGTGAATCCATCCTCACAAGACAGATCTGTGAGGGATCTGTGGGGTTGTAGGGATGCTGGAGGAGCTGAACGAGACCCTGGAAGAAACAGGATCCCTGTTTTGCTTGAAGGGCGATCTTTCAAATCAAAACACTGTCTATACCTTGATTTTCCTAAGCAAAGCCACCAAAGCCACTCCCCTCTTGTCCTTGGAGCTCCCTGAGGAGCTTTGGGAGGATTTTAGGGATTGACTTCAATAAATAACAGCAAATGTTCCACTGTTCTGTCCTGAAGACCTGTTTGGATTGTCTCTGTCCCCACAGCTACAGCCCAGATCGAGTTGGGGTGTGGTTTTGGGAAGGGGGTGGGATAGGGAAAGCACTTTCCTCGTGCCTCAGGCCTTTCCCTGGTTAAAGAGGAATGGGATTAATCGTGATGCAGGGCAATAATTAATAATTGGGATGCAGAGCAAGGTGTCAGGGGGTTGCAGGGTGTGCACAGGGGGTGGGTGTTGGGACACAGGTGAGTGCTGGGTACATGGGAGGTGGGTGCAGATGTGGATGGGAGCCCAGATGTGCACGGTAGTGGGTGCAGAGGTGTGAGGTTGTCTGCACACACAGAGTTGGTGGGAGCAGATGCAGGTGGGCATCCCCACATACACTATAGGTGGGTTCAAGCATGGGTGGGTGTCCAGATGTGCATAGTACCATGGTGCAGATGTGAGGAGGGTGCCAAAACCAGTGGGTGCCTCCACCCGTTGTGGAGTACTGGGGTGTGTGGGGCAAGCAGGAGCAGTGACCCACACTGGGTTCTCTCTCTGGTGCCGGGCTGGGTCCTGGGTCCCGGCTCAGTGCTGGGTCCAGGGCTGTGCTGAGCTGGAGCAGGGCTGGATGTAGGGCCGGGGCCGGGGCTTGGTCCAGGGAAGGGTCCGTGTCCATGGCCATAGCCGGTGCTAGGTTTTGGCTCTCAGTCTGGGTCCACATCCAAGCTTTCCGTCCCGTGCTGGGTCCAGGCTCTTGGACCGGTGCTGCGGCTGTGCCGGAGCCGGGTCCGTGTCCAGGGCTGGGGTGAGGTCTGCTGCCAGTACAGGGGCTGGGTCCAGGTCTGTGTCCGTGCCCAGGTCCGGTCCAGCTCCGGGGGGTGAAGTCGGGTGCTGGGTCCCGGTTTGGGTGCGGGTCCATGGCTGGGTGCGGAGCCGGCTCTGTG
>VXBS01008417.1:6154-62492 GCA_013400255.1 Sitta europaea | reverse complement strand
CGCTGTCCCGCCGCCGCCATGCCGGCAGCGCCGCTCTCTGCCCCGCTCCGGCTCCTGCCCTCTCCCGCCTGCCCCTCTCCGCCCGGCTCCGGGCATCCCAGACCGGGCCGTGCTCGGCGGCACCGCCGGCCGGGACCCCCCCGCCTCCCCCGCTGAACCCTCCCCTTCGGCACTGCCACGTTTCAAAGCAAATCCGGATGGGAAAGGGGTGGCCGGGGGGGCTGGCGAGGGAGGANTCGCCCCCCGCCGGGATCCCGGCTGTCCGTGTGTCCCCACCCCGAGGACGAGGTGCCCGCCGGCTCTGCATGGGGTGTGCCCGCTGGGGCTGTCCCAGCTCGGAGGGTCCCCACTCGGGCCCGGCGCCCCCATCCCACACGGGGAGGGGGCTGTGGGGTGCGGGGCCGCTCGCTCTGGGGGNTCTCCGCCCGGCTCCGGGCATCCCAGACCGGGCCGTGCTCGGCGGCACCGCCGGCCGGGACCCCCCCGCCTCCCCCGCTGAACCCTCCCCTTCGGCACTGCCACGTTTCAAAGCAAATCCGGATGGGAAAGGGGTGGCCGGGGGGCCTGGCGAGGGAGGAAAGGCTCCTTCTGTAGCAAATCGCGGGAGGAGGAAATCCATTTCCTTAATTCCTCCCCGCTGGAACCCCCTGCCTTTCTATCCCCCTCCTTTTTTACTGCGAACTCATTGAATGAACGAGTCTCTTACAGTACTCAAACCCCTTTCAATGTCCNCCCCAACCCCGCCGCAGCTGCCGGGATGTCCCAGGCACTGAGGGGCACATCAGCCCCACACAGCGAGAAGCCAAGCCTTGTCTGATATCCCCAGCTCTTGGAAATGGGAGGAGTTTTTTTGGGTCTTTTTTTCCTCTTTTCTCGCTNATATATATATATATATATTTATTTAAGGGTTTCAAAACCGACCCGGGAGGGCCAGCTGAGTTCCAAAGCCACATGCAAATGCTGCAAAGTTGGGCTGCAAGTTTCATGCTCGTACTTTAAAAAGAACATGCCACTGAAGTTACATCTCTGTCTCAGGGTTTCTCCCTGCAGGTGGTTTTGTTGCATACTGGGAGCCCCGTCCTGGACAGGTGGTACCTGGGCTTGTGCTGTGGTGCTTTTGGTTGATATGGTGCTGTGAGGGCAGTTTTGAAAATTTATGAACCCTCCCTGTGGAAATGGCAGCAGGGAGAGGTTTGTGGTTCTGGGGTTTTGTAATGTGTTTTAATTAAATCTCCCTCGGATGCTAAAGGCAGCAGTGTGCTGCTCTCCCAGCTCCTCAGGGAGCCAGTGCTTGCCATGCCAGGGTGGCTTCCAGTGCTCCCTGTGCCCGGCAGCATCATCCCTGCCTCCCCCTTGGCATGGGGACTGGGACAGCTCTTGGTCCTTGTGAGTATCTTAGTTTACTTTTACTTTAATATTATATTTATTCCTTTGCTTTCATTGCCCCTGGAGGAGAAATCAGCTTCTGCTCTTGCCCAGCCCTCCAAACCATCTGTGCCCATTTGTGCCACCTCTGTGGTGAGTTTTGGTGCCATGGTGAGGAGGACCTGTCACTGTCCCTTCCCCTCCTTCTCCTCTCATCCCTGCTTCCCACCCTGCAGCCGAGCTTCCACCTTCCCCAATGCCAGTGGCCACAGCCCAGCTCAGGCTCAGCGGAAAAGGCTGAATCCTGCTCACAATAGGCTGTTTCCTGCAGGGAAGGTTTTTTTGGGAAGACACAAATAAGATTTTTAACCTTTTCCCAGGCATCCCTCAGGAGCTGACTGCTTCCTTCTCCATCACCCTGCTCGGGGTGATGCTGGGGGCTTGCCACAGGTCTCCCACTGCGCAAGCACAGCGTAAGCTACACCTTGAGCATCTTTTTGGGTGCACAACCTTTCTCCATCCACATGGATTCACCAAGCTGGAAATTCCTCTGTGGCAGGGAGCAGGTACCAGTCAGGATAGGATTTGGTGGCATGAGGCTGCTCCTTGGTGTTACAGGTGTGTTGGATTTGATTATTCCAGTGTCGTGTGTGTTTTTGAGGATCATAGTGTTGCTCAGGGAGGGAAATGCCAGGCTTGGAGGGAGTTTCCTCAAAAAGAGCTGTCCTGAGCTGGGCACTACAAGGGGTTTTTCCTTCCCAGCCAGCCCTAAGCCTTCGGGGTGTGCAAACACACCTGGTTGTGCAGCTGCCCAGTGCCAGAGAGTGATTTTGCCACGTGTGCGTGGCTGCTGGGGCCCAGAAAGAAACCTGCATTTTTTTTGGTGAAAAACTATTCTTAGTGACTCTGTATAGAAACATGAAACAGGTGCTTCTCATCCTCATGCAGAAATTACTTTGGATATCTTTTTCCACCCTGCTTTGCAGAAAAATGAAGGCTGGGTTTCACCTGTGTCCCACCAGGGGTGGCTCCTGTGAGCGGTGCAGGGTCAGGTTTGGGGGCAACTGCTGATTTTGGCGAAGTTTCTGTGTTAGATGGGGGCAGGCTGCTGTTGTAATCTCTAAGGCAGGGATACTGAGGCTCAGTCTTGTGTGGGGGTGATGAAATAGTTATAAACTATTGTTTTAGAAGCAGTTCCATGCCCTTGCTGGGCTTTCCCCCTGTGCAGACGGTGGGATGTGAGTCACGGGCTCCCAAACTCTGGGGTGTGACACTGTCAGAAGAAGGCAGCTGACGAATGAGCTGCTATTTCCAGGCTTCCTGCTAAATATACTTTCCCCTTCTCGGTTCCCTCCGTAGTACTCTAAAAATTAAGGCCTTCCTATTGTTAATGAGGGAAAACAAAATGCATTCCTGCCTCCCCTGGTCTTTGCCAGATGTGGGAACTGAGGCACGTGAGCGGCGTGAGGGTTGAATAGCTGGGGAAGAGTGGAGAAAAGGTAAAAACCCCCCAGTATTTGGGTTTACTTTTAAAAAGGGAATAAACAGGAGGGAGGGTGAGGCAGTGGAAATGGTATCATGCTGGGGGATGAGTTTGTCTGTGGAGGCAGAGGGGCTGCACCGCCCTTGGGAAGGGATTTTTGTCAAAGCCAGATGTTTACTTTGAAAGGCTTTGGTCCAAAGTTTGGGCTTTAGTTTACATATAGGGCCTGTGTCAATCCATAATGTGGATCAGCAAGTTTGTCTTTCAATAAACTCTGGCAAGGGGGAGGAAAAGAAACCCAAAGTTGTGAGAAAAGCCCTTGGACAGCATTTTGTCTGTAATTAGTTTGAGTTGTTTTTCAAGCCCTGGAAATATTTTCCCGGCTCTGGCTGCAGAAAACTCCCCCAGCCTCCCCTGCCAGAGGTTAGGAGCTGCTTCCTTCCTCCAGAATGGTTTTAACTCAAGCAGGACTGTGGGGATGGTGGCATGCCTGGGGGCTCCTGGCTGGGATGAAGACAGATCTCACTGGGATGAGGCTTTGAGGAAGGGAAACATGTTTCATAGAATCCTGGAACTGTTTGAGTTGGAAGGGACCTTAAAACTCATCTCATTCCAACCCTCTGCCATGGGCAGAGACAACTTCCACTAGACCAGATTGCTCAGAGCCCTGTCCATCCTGGCCTTGAACACTTCTAGGGATGGGGAGTCCACAACCAATCTGGGCAAGCTGTTCCAGGAGTTCATAGAATGTCCTGGGGAAGGATGCTCAAAAATTATCCCTCATTCCTGAAAATATTAGTGTTTGAGAGTTGTAGTGGGTACATTCTGGGAGAGGTGCTAAACTGCCAGGATGTGTGTGCTTAGACACCTTTTTAAAAGCCACTAGCACATCTGCACAAGTGGAGTTGGGATTTTGATGTGGAGCATTTCATGGCAGGGGAGAAAACATCATCTTCTAAATTGCTGCATGGGGCTCTGAGCACCCTGGTCTATGAAAGGTGTCCCTTCCCATGGCAGGGGGTTGGAACATGATCTTTAAGGTCCCTTCCAACCCAAACCATTCTGGGACTCTAAAAATGAACGGGGAGAACTTTGCTGCTCTGTATTAGGCAGCAGTCTCCCTCCCAACTCTGGGGGGGAATGTGGATTTTTCCAATCATCACATTATCAGGGAGTAAATACCTGGTGGTAGACAGTGAATGTGTGGTAGTGCTGGAATTGCTTGGCTTTATCTATTGCTCAGCCACCCAGGGCTGCAAGGTGGATGTGCTGATTTCATTTCTGGCCATGAGAAACAGCCTCATCCCTGTCCTGGCTGATCCAGGCATCTCAGGAAACTCTGGTCTTGGTGGACAAGTTGAGTTTTGTCTCCTCACCATCCATCTGCACTTTGGTCCTTGAGTCAGTGGCTGTAACCAGCAGAAAGTCACTCACTGCTGAGGATGTTGTTCCTTCTTCATGGCTGTAGAGAGCTCCCAGGACAACTCCTTCCCAAATTTACCTGGTTCAGGCACACAGAATCATAAAATCATTCATGTAGGGAAAACCCTCTAAGGTCATTGAGTCCCACCATTCCCCAGCACTGCCAAGGCCACCACTAACCTGTGTCCCCAAGTGCCACATCCCTCATGTACAGCAGGATGAGGCTGGGATGAGGAATACCTTCCTCTGCATAGAGGTGCCCTTCATGCAGGTCAGGGAGTGGATGAGAAATTCTCCCTGCTCTGTGTGTCCCATGGAGACAAATCCCTCTCCCACCCTCTAGGTTGTGCCAGGAAGGATTGGGTTGGATATGAGGAAAAATTTCTTTCCTGAAAAGGCAGCCAGGGATTGGAACAGGCTGGAAGTCATAGAGTCACCATCCCTGGAATTGTTCAGAAATTGTGTAGATGTGGCACCCGTGGCTGTGGTTTTGCGGTGGGCTTGACAGTGCTGGGAGAACAGTTGGATTCCATGATCTTAGAGGGGTTTTGCAACTTAAATTATTCTATGATTCCATGAATTCTGCCCCTGCCAGTAGCAGTTTAGTGTTAGCTCTGGCTCTACTCACTGCCCTGCAGGGCAGAAATGTGCCCAGCACTTCCTTTCCCATACCAGCATCTTGTTTCAGAGCAAACAGGCAGCGAGTCTTGTGCCTCTGAATAATCCTCACATTGCTCTTCCCACTCCAAACTTCTGCTTTCCCTGGCTACCTGTGAAATGCTCAAGGCAGGCTCTGAAGAGTTTTGCCATCCCTGGTGCTCATCCCTATTTCCCAAGCCAAGGAAAGCTGGTTTTTGCCTTGCAGATGCCTGCATCTGGGAGGTTACATTTATCTTCGCTTGTTAAAATATTTCACTGAGACTTTAGGAAACAACCTGCTACTCCTGTGTAAGGAAAGGTGGAGGGGTGCTGGGGTGGCTCCACAGCTGCTGCTGGTTCTCCAGCCCACAGGGAGCAAAGGCAGGTGTGGAGATGGGACAGTCATTGCTTGATGCTGGAGCAGATGGAGGAACCTTCCTACCAGGTGTTCTGGGAAAGGAGATATGGAGAATCCTTGGAAACTGTGCTGGGGCTGAGCTCTGTCCAGGCACTGCTTCCCACCCTGGAGATACTCTGGGGTCCTTTTCCTGGACTCACAGCTCTGGCCTGTGTCCTCTCCAGCAGGTTAAGAGGCTTCACCTGCAGATGATGTCTTGTTCCCAGCTGTTTACAGCAATGGATGTCAGCCAGGTACTTGGGGAGCTGTAAATCCATCAGTGCCAGCTGCTGTTAGCACGTCCCTGACACAGCTGCCCACCCCTGCAGCAACACAGCCACCACTGGCTCCATGCCTTTGTTTCATGCCCTGTGCCGCCTGTGGCAAAGTTTGGGTGTAAACTCCAGGTCCTGGGTGTGCTGTACAGCTCTGGGATGAAGCAACTTGGCTTTCCCAGCCAGCAAGGTCTGTAGGAGCCAGCAGCCAGCTTGAGGCCAGGCGATGCACTTTTTCCATTCCCACCCCAAACTCTGCCCATGGTCTCCATCTCCTGCATCTAATCCTCCACAAACAGAGCACAACATGTGGGATTTCCTTTTTTTTTTTTTTTTTTTTTTTATTCTTGTTTATCAGTTAATNTTTTTTTTTTTTTAAGTGGAAAAAATAAAATCCCCAAACATCAGGAAAACATGCTGAGTTTGCTGTCCCCTAGCTGGGGCTGCCTGCACTGGTTGCTCAACGCAGGTGGTGGCAGGATGAGAACACTTGGCAAAGTCCCCCTGTCTCCCCCATAAGCTGTGGAGCAATTTCCAGCTGGGATTTTAATAGCCTGCAGCTCTGACTCAGTGGCAGCCATGCCCCTGTGAAATGCAGCTCATCTCCATCAGTGTTTGACAGGCACAGGATTTTTTGGGAATGGTTGTGTTTGAGGGTGGGTGCTCGTGAAGCATTGGAGGGTTGGCTGGGAGCCACTGGAAAGGGAAAATCTGATGACCTGCTGCCATTGTGGGGTTGGATGTCTGTGCACTGGATTTTGCTGTGGCCCCAGCTTGAGGGTACCTTGGTCTCAGACGTGCAGTTTTGGGTGTCTGTGGGGTGGATGCTCTGCCTCATCCCCACAAAGCTTCCTGTTGTGCTGCTGGGGAGGATGATTCCTTTGAATTAAAAGCAATGGCCACCTCTCTGGGGATCAATGACAGGACCAGAGGGAATGGCAGGAGCTGTGTCAGAGAAGGTTTAGGTTGGATATTAGGGAAAGATTCTTTCCCCAGAGGGTGGTCAGGCATTGAACAGGCTCCCCAGGGAATGGTCACAGCCCCAAGCCTGACAGAGGTCAAGAAGGGTTTTGACAATGCTCCCAGGCACAGGGTGGGATTCTTGGGGTGTCCCTTGCAGGGACAGGAATGGGATTTCAATGATCTTTTTGGTCCTTTCCAACTCAGAACATTCCATGACTCGATTCTTTGATTCAGTAAATGAAGAGTGAGGAGTACAGCCCTGGGTTTTGGATGTCCTGATGTCTCATCCCAGGCTTTCTTTTACCTTTTTGGACATGGCATCTGGGATCTTCTGGGTGACCAGTGTGAGGTTCAGTGTTTCTGCAAGTGAAGCTGGTGCTGGCACATCTGCCTGGGTGATTTGCCTTTCCCATTGTGATAGGAAAAAAACTGCTCCAGAGGAATGGGTATAACAACTGATTTGCTTCTTCTCCTCTCTGTGTCTTTGACAGGTCACAGCCAAGACTGCCTTCCTGTTCATCTTACCTCAATATAATGTTAGTGTGCCTACAGCAGGTGAGAGATGCCTCTGCTCCACAAATCCCAAGGGTTTTTTTTTGTTGGGGTTTTTTTGAGTCTGTTCTGCCCCTGATGCCTTAAGCATAGTAGCACTTGATATGAAACTTAAAACTACCCACCAAAACAGCACAGAGTCTAAAAAATATAAAAACTAAAACTTAAGGCATCACCCCAAAACCTCACTTCCAGCTGGCTTGGGCTCACCCTCTACTGATCAGCTGCTTAGGCTCTTATCTGGTAGTAAATAAAGTCTGGCAGAGATATTAAAAATGAGATACTTTGGAAAGAAGCAAAGTTTGAATGGCTCAGAGCGCTCTGGTCATGTCTGCCAGCCCTCATGCTGTCAGGGTTGGGAAGAAATGTTTCCAGGGAGTTGGGGGGCTTCCTCTCTCTCTCTCTCTGCCATGGCCAGGCCACTCTGTGCTCCCTGCAGGGTGAGGATGCTGCTCCAAGCCTGGTCAGGCAGGATCCAACTGTGTGATTGCCTGCCTGGAGCAGCTTCTCATCCTCCTGAGGAGCAGGAGGGATTTACCTCTTGCCAAGCAGCAGGGGCTGTGCATGTCATCCCTGTCCTGCTGATTTTTGGGGGTGCACCTGGGGAGGAGGGTGTGGAGATGCACGTGGTGCACAGCACTCCTGCTCCAGGCAGGTTCTGATTCACAGGGAGGAAATTCCAGGAGGCTCTGAGCTGGTGCAGCTCGGAACCAAATGGACCAGAGGAGGTGTCCCAGCTCCCAGCCAGGAGCCTCAGCCCCTGTTCCTGTTGTGGCAGCTGGGTGCTGCCTGCCTGGCTCAGAGCCCCTGGGTCTGGCAGGGATCTGGGCACTGGCATGGAGACAGCAGGAGGTGGTTTGGGTAAAGGCCTGGGCTTGGGATGAGCCAAATGCCTGGGGCACAAAGCCTGGCCTGGTGGCAGAAAACTGCAGTTAATTGGGAGTGTTTGAGTAATCATCCAAAGAAAGAGCAGGGTGTTGGGATTAGTGGAGCTACAATGAGGCAGACATGCGGAAGATAAAAGCTCTGCCCTTAAAGGCTTTGGTTATGGCTGAAGGAATTGTCCAGCTTCCAGATTAAATTGTGGTCTCCCCTGTGGCACAGTCCAGGCAACTTCCACTGCTGGTTTTTAAGGGATTTATCATTTCCTGATAGGAGAAGTCCCAGGGGGCACAGAAACACCTCCCCAGGGCCAGGTATTGGGGTATCAATACAGGGCATGAGCTAGTCAGGAGAGAGATCTTGGTGCAGCAGCTTCTTGGGAGAACTCTAAATTTTTCCAAGGCTTTCCCACATCCCCTACAGCTCCTGGTAAAGCTTCTGAGGTGACCTGGAGAGAAGAGGCAGAGCACATGTACATGATATTATTTTCTTTGGCCTTGCAATTCTGTCTTTTACCTTGCTCTGGGATACAGGCACCGTTTTTACCTCTGGGTCTGCCCAGCACCGGGCACTCCTAGGGACAGGGTGTTTTCATGTCCTTGTGCCAGGCATGTTCATAAATCCTGTTCAGATCCTAGAAATCTGGAATGAAGCTTTGTTTAGGGTAAGCAGGGTGACAGAGCAGTCTCCTCCCAGCATTGGTGTCAGGAGAGGACAGACTGGATCAGGGTGAGGGAGAGCAGCAGCCAGCGGGGTGGGCTGAGCTTTGTGTGATGATACTTGTGCAGCCTTCCCAACTGCTGCTTCCCATAAGCTTCAGGGCTGCAAATAGTCACCTAAATGCAGATGTCTGGGGTATTTTTGGTGCAGTTGGGTCTCCTGTTGCTCCAGAAGAGCACAGCCTCCCATGGGTCCTATTTCCCATCCACTGGCCCTGTGCTGCTGCCTCAGATCTCTGAATAGCACAAGGCTTCTGCATTTAGGTGGCTGAATCCTGCTCCAGCAGTTTTCAGGGAGAAGTGGGAGATCATAAGGAAGTGTTAAATCCTAACAGAGGGGCTGGAAATCCTATCCCAGTGTTCTATTCCCTGATGTTCCTAATGAGGTATCCCTGATCCCATCACCTGCTTCAGTCTCCCATGTCTTCATCTCTCCTAGTGATAAATTCCCATCTCCACAGCTGAGTTATTCTCAGTGGCAGGGGGAAGCTTTTAGTGTCCCCAGTGTCCCCTCCCTTGAGGTATGTACCTGTTTGAGAGGAAACCACTCACCTCTGCCATGAGCTGACCCTGGAGAGAGCCCTTTTTCCCTGCCATTGGCATAGCCATGACCTCTGTCTGCAGCTCCCCACTAAGCCCTTACCTGGAAATCCTGTGGGCCATGGGGGTCTGAGCCACGCTCTGGTCTCTTTGCAGATGGGGAGCTGGTCCAGTATCACTATGGGCTGAAGGATCTGGTCACCATCCTCTTCTACATCTTCATCGCCATCATCCTGCATGCCGTGGTGCAGGAGTACGCCCTGGACGTGAGCACCATTCCCTGTCTTGTGTCCTCAAAATGCCTCAAATCCCACGGGGGGCTGTGCTCCTGCTGCAGTTAAATGCTGTTCTGGGGGTGGTCAGGGGATGAGGTGGTGATGAGTGAGCCTTCATCTCTGGAGGCTGCTCAGCATGAGGGGGAGGAGACAGACAGTTGGTGGTGGCTCAGTTGGCTCATGTTTCCTTGTTGTTTGTCTCCTCCTCTGCTCCTTCCCAGAAAATCAACAGGCGTCTGCATCTCTCCAAGGTCAAACACAGCAAGTTCAACGAGTCAGGGCAGCTGGTGGCCTTCCACCTCACCTCTGTCATCTGGTGCTTGTACGTCGTGGTCACGGTAAGGCTGGCTGGCATTTGGGTTTCCAGGGGGATTTGTGGGTTCTGGAGCACAAAATCCCACTGGCAGCAGAGTCCCCAGCCAGCTTCTGATCCAAAACAAGCACATTTCAGTCAGCTTTGTTTTCAGCTGTGGTGGATCTTTCCAGCCACTGTGTGATCATTCTCTGTATTGTACAAGGCACAGATAAAGGGGATATGAAATATTTTTGGAGCTGAGCCCCAAAAATCCTGCCTGGCTCCATCTTCTCCATCCTCTGCTCCAGGACCTGATGCCTTTCTCAGCTTCTTATTTTCCTCCTTGTGTACATTCAGTGCCTTGAGGTTTTTGGGTGCCTTTTGCAGGGTTATGGGGCTAATGGGCAGAATTTTGGGATCCCTCATTGTGGTTCCTTCCTTGGAAAGCTGATGGTGAGGGAATCCTTGAAAACAGGGAAACCACACTGTCCCTTGGGGATATGTTAACCCAAAGAATTCAGAGGGAAAACTGTAATTTTGGGAAAGAAGGGGAAGGGAAGAACAGGTGGTGTGGGAGAGATCTGACTGTTTTGTCAGTATGAAGTGAGGATGCTTTGCTGCCTGCAGCCATTGTGGTCCAGCTGTGGTCTCCAGTGGCTCTGGGGATGGATTCCTGGGGACAGATCCCCTCCCCACTGCTCAGAGGGTCCTGCCAGCCCTTCTTAGAGAACTACTTTTCCTTTCAAGGCCAGCATTTCTAGAGATCTGCTGGCTCTGCCTCTGCCCCATAGGGCTCTGAGGAAGGAAGCTTTGGCAAAACAGATGATGATGCTGGTTTTGGGCTCCCCTTGCCCAGTGCCAGACCCATCCCTCAGCAGCTGTGGGGCTGGAGCCTCCCATACAACCCACATTGATGTGATATGCTCCCCAAACACCCAACATGTGCAGAGCAGGTCACCCTTGTGCTTCCCTGGCCTTCCCCAACTGATAAAAAGGTCTTGGGACAGACAGGGAATGGGTGATGGTGGCTGGGCAGGACAAATTTCCCATGCCAGCCTCTCCTTTCAAAGCCCAGGGCAGCATCTGTGTGGCAGGAGTGAGAAGGGAGTCCCATCCTCTAAGGCAAGTGGTGGGAAATGAAACTATCCAGTTCATATCCCATTAGTTTTGTTGGTGCTTTCTGTTCCTCCTTCTCCTCAGAAGCACTTCTTGCAAAAGTGCTGCTGGGGTTGGAAATGCCAGTGGGGAAGAAGCCTGTGTACCATGCACACAGCTGCCTGAGCCATGCTACAGGAATCTCACCCCTCTACCACCAGAGCATTCCAAACCCCAGAGTATCCTCTCCTGAACTTGGGACCCTCTGTGCAACTGAGCAAGCAGCCTTCAGCCCCCAAACAAGGGGCCTGCTGAAATTTTAGAGGGATGCTAGAGACCCACAGATGCAGAGCTCAGCCTTGACCCTCACAGGCAGTGTGTTTGTTCCCACAGGCTGTGACAAGGCCTGGGTGTCATCCCCAGTTCCTTGTTTCACTGTGCCATCAGCCCACCCTCTCAGGACCTGTTTTGCTTTGCTGAAGCCTTGCCTCTCTTCTCTTTTTCAGGAAGGATACATTTCAAACCCCCGGAGTCTGTGGGAAAACTACCCGCATGTTTATCTGCCGTAAGCACTTGTGAGGGCGTTTTGTTCTGGGGCTGGCCACTTCCTTCCTCTCTGGTTTTGCCTGCTGGGAGTGGGGTGCTGAGAGCACAGCACCCTCTGCATGCACCCTGCAGCAAGGATGCTGCAGTGAGACTGTGGGGAAAGGGGATATCTCATTTGTGAGCCTGGGGAGGGTGTTCCAGAGGGTTTCTTGAGGAAGGCCCTGTGGGCTTGGTTACTTATCCTGCCTATTTCCTCCATCACCTTAGGAAAATCTCTTTGCTGTTCATTTCTCACAGCAGAAATGTAGTGGGGGATGAGCCTTCCTTCTTGTTTTTTTACAAAAGTGAGGTTTGCTGAGAGCACAGAGACCACAGCACAAGTATCTTGGATAAACTCCATGTGCAGTTCTCTCGGCTCAACAAATAATTTCAGCCCTGAAATGATTTCTCCTAAATCTCATGGCTCCAAAATAGTGGAGGGATTGCCTGTGCTGCCCTGGCACTCAGGTTCTTGGGGTCCTGCCATGGCCTGGACTGGCTCACATGGCTCCTCCCTGCATTTCAGGTACCAGGTGAAGTTTTTCTATCTGTGCCAGCTGGCCTACTGGCTGCATGCCCTGCCTGAGCTCTACTTCCAAAAAGTCCGCAAGGTGAGAGCCAGGTGGAGGTTTTGGGAGAGGGGGCTGTGGCTGAGGGCAGGTGGAGAGGGCTGAGAGGTTGATTTGGCTTTTCTGCCCCTGCCAGGAGGAGATCCCCCGGCAGCTGCGCTGCATCGCGCTCTACCTGCTGCACATCGCCGGCGCCTACCTGCTCAAGTGAGTCACCTGCCTGGGCATCCCCTGCCACCCCAGGGACAGGGCTGGGCAGCTGCTTTTGCCCTGGGAGTCACCTGGGAAGCCTCAGTGGGGTGAGGGGCTTAGAAGGAATAAATGGGATTGTTTCAGTGGAGAGTGACTTTTTATCTAGGTGGGTATATAGGACAAGGAGGATGGTTTTAAACTAAAAGAGGAGAGGTTTGGATTTTGGGAAGGAATTCTTGCCTGTGAGGGTGGAGAGGCACTTAGCACAGGTTGTTCAGAGGGTTTCCTGTCCCTGGAAGTGTTCAAGGCCAGGTTGGATGGGCGTTGGAGCAACCTGGGACAGTGAAAGATGTCCAGGGCAGGGGGTTGGAATGAGATGATCTTTAAGGTCCCTTCCCACCTGAACCATTCTCTGATAAAAAGCAGAGCAGCCTTGCCAGCCACAGGGTTTTGTGTTGGATGCATCTCAGCTTTGCTAGTGTTTTGGATTGTGTTGATGGTTTGTGGACAGGGATTTCCCCCGTTGCAGTCCTACCCCCACTGCTGCACAGAGGTCTGGCTTTGGGCTGGTGCTGCAGCTCATGGACTGCAGGGTTGAAGCTGTAGCTGGGTTAGAAGAATGAAGATTGCAGGATGATGGATGAAGGCTGACCAGCCCAATGATGTTTTTTTCCTCCTCTTCCCTGCCAGCTTAACCCGCTTGGGGCTGATCCTCTTGCTGTTGCAGTACTTGGCTGAGTTCTTCTTCCACATGGCACGGCTGGTTTACTTCACGGATGAGAACAACGAGAAGCTGTAAGCAGGGGAGCTGCCTGTGGCTCCCATCCTCCTTTGGAGCCCAGGAGAGCCTGGATCTTGCTCTCACCTCCTGGGTCAGCACTGGGGCTGCTCCTGCCCACACCTCTGCTTGCCTTCCTGCAGGTTTAACGTGTGGGCTGTTGTGTTCGTGGTCACCAGGCTGTTCACCCTCACCTTGTACATCCTGGTCATCGGCTTCGGGCTGCCACGCGTGGAGAGCCAGGCCCTGGACCCCGAGAGAGGGAACTTCTTCAGCTTCCTCTTCAACAATATCCTCTTCAGGTAGGAATGTCTCCTGTGTCTTCCTTGGCTGTGTTATCCCAGCGTGGGTTTTGCTGAGTTTGGAAAACATGGAATCCCAGAGTGGTTTGGATTGGAAGGGACCTTAAAGATCATTCATCTTGTTCTAACCCCTGCCATGGACATGGATACCATCATTGGACCAGGTTGCTCCAAGCTCCATCCAAATGGGATGCAGACAGTGGGGTCTGATCCTGATTCTGTTTAGGGAAGGTCTTAGTGAGCTGAAGGGGGTGTGAAGAAAGCAAGGAGGGGTTTAAAGGCTGCACAGAGCCAAAACAGAGGGGAAAAGTCAGGAAGTAAAGTGTTGATCAAGTGAACTTATAAAGTGCAAGCCTGTCTTGGAGAAATGCTTTCCCTCTTGTACATGTAAGTGCATTTACATGGATGTGGTCAAGGAAAAGGCATTTTCCCTTCTGCTTGTCTGTGTTTTGCTGCCTGTCGATGTGGGAAGCAGAGGGTGGAATGGGCTCCTCAGGCCTTGCAGTCTGGCAAGTCTGGGAGCCTTTCTCACCCTTGCAGCAGCTGTGGGTTCAGTTCAGAATTTGCTAGGCATGGTCATTCCCAAGCTTTTTGAAGCCAAGGACTGGTGGCACACCTGAGGATTTGAGGGTCTTTCTTACCTCCCTTCCACCTTTTAGATCATCGGGGGACATCGTACCTTGACTTGCCACGCTGTGTTTGGGGCAGTGCTGGTTGAGATGATCCTGTTCTTTCATTCCTGCCCTAATGTTGAAAGAATCAATGAATCAAAACCTGAGGGCTTTCTGGTGTGGAGGGGAAGGAAGGTGGCTGCTCTGGGCTCAGGGGTGGCAGAAAGGAGAGATGGTGGCTGGAGAGACACACGGGGGGACCTCGGCCACCAGCCCCGGAGTGGGGGGAGGGCCGGGCTGGGGGTGGCCTCGCTGCTGTGTTCTCAGCCTGCCTCTTCTCCGCCCCTGGCAGAATGAGTGTGCTGCTGTTGGTGTGCCTCTTCCAGGCCTCGGTGATGTGGCGCTTCATCCACTTCCAGCTGCGGCGCTGGAGGGAGTACTGGAACGAGCAGAGCAGTCGGAAGCGAGCCGCCGCCGCTGCCGGCACCAAGCAGCAAACCAAGCTGCTCAAGAGGGACTCAGGTGAGTGCTGGAGGCTGGCACTGTGCAGGTGTCAGTCCTGGGGCTGCTCAAGAGGGACTCAGGTGAGTGCTGGAGGCTGGCACTGTGCAGGTGTCAGTCCTGGGGCTGCTCAAGAGGGACTCAGGTGAGTGCTGGAGGCTGGCACTGTGCAGGTGTCAGTCCTGGGGCTGCTCAGGAGGGACTCAGGTGAGTGCTGAAGGCTGGCACTGTGCAGGTGTCAGTCCTGGGGCTCAGCAGCCCCCAGCAGGCTGCTGCCCGTGCAGGGTCTGCCCAGCAGTGTCCTGATAGCATGAGGATTTTCCCATGTCTGTGGGCCAGTTCTGAGATGATAAAGGATTTGGCTTGTGCAAGGGACAACATTTCTTTCTCCATAGAATCACAGATTGGTTTAGGTTGGAAAAGACCTCTGAGATCACGGAGTCCAACCTTTGACCAATCTCCCAAGGTGTCAACCAGACAAGAGCACTGAGTGCCACATCCAGTTGTTCCTTGGACACCTCCAGGGGTGGTGACTCCTAACCTCCCTGAGTAGCCCATTCCAATGTTTAATTACCCTTTCTGTGAGGAAATTCCTTCTAAAGTCTTACCTGAACCTCCCTTGTGGCAGCTTGAGGCCATTTCACCTTGTCCTCTCCCTTGTTCCCTGGGAGCAAAGTCCCACCCTCCTGTCAGGGAGTTGTGGCAAGCAAGAAGGTCCCTCCCAAGCCTCCTTTTCTCCAGTGCAGACACACCCAGCTGCCTCAGATTATGCTCCAGACCCCTCACCAGCTCCGTGTCCCTTTGTTGTAATCCCAGGTTACCATGAAAATGGGGTGGTGAAAGCAGAGAACGGAACCTCACCTCGCACCAAGAAGCTCAAGTCTCCGTAGAAGCCAAGGGTTGTCTCCTGGGGAGGAGGGCGAGATACCAGGACTGAGCAGCCCCTCCTCCACATCTCCAAAGGCTTGGAATCATCTTCCCAAGGTGTCTCTCGCTCTCCTCCCTTCCTTTCTTGCTCTCATGAACCATTTGCAATAAAACCAAAAAGGTCCCTTTCCCATTCTCCCATTCCCCTCATAGGAACCTTTTCCAGCCCTCCTGGTTTTGCCTTCCTCTGTTTGATCGCAAACCAGCGTGCAATTTTTTTGGTTTTTTCTTTTCTGTTTTAGTGTTCGGTTATTTTGGTTAATGGTTACAAATGTATCATAGATGGTTCCAAACAATCCTTTTTTCTCCTACAGCATGTTCCTCCCCTCTCTTCATGGTGCTTCCCTGAGCCCCTGGGACAGGGCCACGACAGCTTGAAGGCACCAAATGTGTGTTGTGGGATCAGATTCCGGGGGGAATGTGCTGGGGCTGTGAGATCTGAGGCTCAGGGGTGCTCTCAGGTGAGATGGGGCTCATCTGGCCAGCACTCGGCAGGATGGTGATGCTGCAAGGAGACACCAGGGTCTGATGGAGGAAGCTCAACCCTGTCTTGTCTCCTGGTGGACCTCTGGTTAATTGGGGTTTTCTGAACCCTGCTTTTGAGAATTTTTGAGAGCTGGGCAGCAGAGAAGGGAGAGAACTTCCCCCTTCATATGGAAGGTCCATCTCCCAGCCTTTGCTTGCCCCAGCTGGGTTTCTTTTGGCTGCCCTGTGGTTGTTCTGGGCCTCTCAGCCCCAAGAGCTGGGCCCAGGGCTCTGCAGCTCTCAGTGTTTTGTTATGGGGCAGCAGCATCCTCAGTTCCACGTGAGTCCTTGAGGTCTGCCCTGCTCTGAGCGCTGGCCTGGCTCCTGTCAGCCCAGGCCCTTTGCCAGTCGTCTGTGCCTCGTGGACCTGGTGTTCTTGTTGCTCATGACCACATCCAGATGACAAACTGGTTGCTGCAAAGGGTTTTTGCATCGGTGGGACTGTGCCCCTTGTGCTGTCCCCTCAGCCTTCCTCATCCCTGCCGTACCAGTCCAGCCATGCCATCGGCAGCCACCAGCCTCACTCTTTGTTTCCAAAGGATACAGTGCTTGTATCCACCCAAGGTGCTATCAAATCCAGGGTTTCTTCCAGAAATCCTAGCCCCTTCATCCCTTTCTGAGCTGTGAATGAGATGACAGGGAAGGAAGGGGAAGGAGGCTGGGGCTGCAAGGAGCAGCTTGCATTTTAGGAAAAGCCTGGCTTGTGACGCATAGCTGTTGCAGATGGATTTGTCTCAAATCTACCTCAGAGGCCATCTGTTGCTGCAGACCACTTTCCCCTCTTGCTCTTGCCTGCAGCCACCTCCACGTGCTGGCAAGAGGTTTTGTGGAAAGCCAGGTCCCACCAGCTTGATCCCTCGCTGACTCTGCTGGGGGGCAGCATCTGCTTGGGGTTTCGTGGGTCAGTGCCATCTCGCTGGGCTTCTTTTCGGGGTGTGCCAGGCCAGGTGAGCAGTAGTGGCCCCTCTGTCCCCACACTGTCCTCTGGGACAGTTCCTGAGCTGGGCTTTGCTGTTGGTGCCTCTTGTGCAGCGAAGTCGGCCGTAGCTTTAGTTCTGCTTCACCACGGCAGGAGCAGGGGGCTGGTGGCGTGTCCCTTGGCTGGGTGAGGAGAGGGACACACAGCTGGGGCACTCTCCATGTGCAGTCCAGCACTGATCCTTGGTGTGCCCCTGGCTCAGTCCTTGGGGGCAGCTGAACTCCGGCTCTCTCCGAGTGCAATTCCAGCTTGAGGCTGGTGCTTTGCACCAGTCATGTTTTGAGGAACGGGTGACAGTTAATTTTCTGCCCCTCTTCGAGATGAGTTGGGTTTTTTCCCCATTTATCTGTGTGTCTTTTGTCTTTTCTTCCCTCTCTCCTGGTTGAGGCACTGGAGGGAGAACACATGCAGGGACATGAGGACAGTTGGTCAAATTCCACTTGTTCCTCAATCCCCACATTTGAGTGTCAAGTGAGAGATATTGGCAGGAGAGGGCTTTCCCCATTTCCGGGGAGCTGGAGAAGGAGGCTGGAGCAGAGCCCTTGGTGGTGCCTTGCTATTGCCCCTCATAGCCTGTGCTGGGAGGATAAGACACTTATTTGCTCAGAGGCAGCGACAGCATGATCAGGGGGAAAAGATCTTTGTGCTGGGGAGGACATGGAAAAGGTCAAGTGTGAGAAGCTTTTCCTTTCTCCTGCCTCTTCCCATCCCTTGCCATCCAGTGCCAGTGCCCTCCAGGAGCGACTGCTGGCTGGCACCTCCCCAGAGCCTCGGCCAGGCCTTTCCACAGCTGCTGGCTCTGTTAGCAGGTGGCACATAGAGCCCCCCAAAAACGGCTGCTGAACCATTCCTCCTCCTGCCTGCTTGGCTTCAGGCAGCTTTTTACTTGCACAATCCTATCTCTTCTACAGTAGCTGGTGATGCTTTGTATCCCAAGTGCCTTATGTTGTAGCCTCTCTGTGCACAATAGCAATAGCTGAACACCCTCCTTTGTTACCACGTATGTACAACATATGCTACATTGATGTGTTCTTTCTTTCTTTCTTGATAGAGCTATCAGGAAAAGGGACATTTGTTTTTTGAAGCATTTCCATGTGTTCTTTTTATGATTTTGGTTTTTTAAACCTATAGAAGATGGGGCTTTTTTTTTAGCACTTCCCTATATTTAGTCCTCAGAAATTCCCATCCTTCTGTTAGACCCAAACCTGTCAGGTTGGTTTTTTGAGCTGAGCCTTTGTTGTGAGGCAGTGTCCACTGTCATCCTGGAGGTTTGCAATCCCCTCTCCATCAGAGTGGCTGCCATGGGCTGCTCCTATCTCTGTATTGTAGTGCAAGCACAATCCCAGGGCTGCAAGCCCGCAGTAACTGCTCCTGTGTCCATGTCATTTCTCAGCAGATCCAGCCTTCCTTCCAGCCCAAAGAGCTTTTCCTTGGAGCATTTTCATTGCAAGCCCTTGTTGGTCAGTCTGTCCTTGGTTGCTCTGCCTATGAAATGCCATGAGCTCACTTGCCTTTAGTGGATGCTCTTCTCATGCCCCATCTTGTCAAGCCCTGTGTCGTCTGCAGAAAACATCATGCAGTTGTTGTGTGAAGTTGGAAAATGCCTCCAAGTTCATCAAAGTCAAGCTTTTAATCCAACACCAAGATCCAACTCTGACCAGGAGCTCTTGTCCACCACAGTGCAGAATGTGATGGAGATTATCCAAAACTTCCTTGCACCCTTCCTGTGGGTTTGAGTCTGCTTTAGTAGTCTCTGTCCATTATCCATCATAAGGAGGTCAGGAATCGAGTAGCCTGTGGTTTTTGGGGTGAAGTGTAGTGTTTACCTGTCCTAGCCTAGAAGAGCTGTGAAATACTAGCACTAGCTCTCTTTTCTTGTCTTAGGTAGTTGGAGAATGGGCTTGGGAAGAGAAAGGGGTGGAGGAAGAACAGATGTAGCATTTCACATACAGTTTTGAGTGACTCTTACATTATGGGGCATTACAGTTGTGTTTTGTCTTCTTCTTGTTGTTGTTTAGGATTCTGTTTTCTTACTCATCATGTTTGGGTTAGTAGTAGCCAAGTTCCAGTTCCCCTGTAGGTCCCCTTACCCTCAACTCAGTGTTTTAAAAGGTATTTTTGGTAGGCTTCCTGGCTGAAGGGAAGAGTGACCACTCTGGGATGTCTCTTCTGTGCCTCCAAGTGACTCTGGGAGCTTGGAGCCAGCCTGCCTCTGCTGCAGTGCCTGGGGGGGTCACAGCAGCCTCAGGCTCTTGCCTTTGGTGCATGGACCCCAGATTGTGTCAGCGATGGGTGGAGATGATGGGGTTTGAGTTACAGCCTTCCAGGAAACCTCATGGGGGATGAAAGGTTGGTTTAGTAGGTTTTATGCCCAGCAGTGGAGCATGTTCCTTCTCCTTGGAGCTGTGTGGGGGGCTTTTCTGGGGAGAATGGCTGTTGGAAAAGCCAGGCAGAGGTGTGTAGTTTTTCCTCGAAAATGTTGAACTCGACTGATCAAACTTCAGCAAAGGAACTCGAGGAAAATTTCTGTTCTTCCATATTTAAGCTTTAGTGCAAATTTCCTGATTTTGGAGGGGGTGGGGGGAAGTAACAGTCTCTGGCATTTTATCCTGTTTGTTTCATTCTTCCTGTCACTTCAGTTTTTGTACGGATTTTGTTTGTTGTTGTTCGTTGTTCAATGACTTTTGTGATAAACTCAGCAGAAGTATTTTTCTGAAATAAATAAATAAAAGGCATAGATTCTTCCAATGCTGTTTCCACTGATGTTTTATTATTGCTAAGCTGTACATGTGGCAGGGACATGTTCCACTATCCCAGGTTGCTCTAAGCGCCATCCAGCCTGGCCTTGGACACTTCCAGGGATCCAGGGACAGCCACAGCTTCTCTGGGCAACCTGTGCCAGGGCCCCAGCACCCTCACAGGGAAGAATTTTTTCCCCAGTATTCAATCTAAATCTACTCTCAGTTTAAAGCCATTCCCCCTTATCCTGTCACCCCAACCCCTTGCATCTGGGATCCATCTTCCCACATTTCCCATGTCCACAGCGAGGGCAGCTGCTCCAGAGCTCATTATTCATGGCTGCTTTCATCAGAGGGAGTGGAGGATAAGGGTATCTGTAGGAGATGATTTTTCTGATGTGGTTTAGGCACATGTTTTGGGTGAGCTGTAGTGTATATTTTGTGCAGCTGGCCCAGGCACACAGTATCACTTGGCTGAGGGTTGGGTTACGATTTCATAGCCTGTGCAGAAAATAGTTTCTGACTTTCTACAGCTCCAGTAATTTCATCTGTAAGAGTTTGGTCTCTTGAAACCTGAGGTGGACCAGAGATCCTGGGAATGATCCTTGGTCAGGGTGAGCAGCAGCACAAAACGGGCCCAGAAGGGAAGAGCAGTGACCTTTCCAAACAAGGGGAGACAGGAGGGAGCTGTCACATGGAGACTGAGCTGTCTGAGGGGAAGTGGAAATCCACGACACAAAAGGTGATTTAAAGCAGCATTTTGTTCCAAAGAGCTTTGTTCTCTGTGTGTGTGACAGCTGCCTTTTCTGTGTGCTCCATGGCAACACCTGGCAGGTGTCACTTGGGGTGAGAAGGCTCCTGCCACGTTACCTTCACAGGGAGATGAGTAATGTGACTCTAAGAGGAGCACGAGTGTCATAACTCTATTGCTATGCCAACTGCCCATGTTCCCTTTTCCTTGGAGACCTGTCTGGTGAGATGACAGGTGGGTTTAGAAGGGATCTCAGTCCTAAAACCATTCTCCCAGCTTGTTAAAAAATGCAGAGCTGCTGTCAGGATGCCCTGTTACCTCCAGGCAATGAAACTCACCACCACCACCCTATTTTGAGTAGACCCAGAATCACAATTTGTGGGTTTCCCCCCAGTCCTTATTTTAATCCACAGCTATTCCAGCCATTCTATTAAAACAGACTTTTTAACACTTTTATAGCAGTTTTATTGCAATTTTAATAACAAACTGGCAGTCTTCACTACTTGAAGGTGAAACGCCCAAGGAGAAAGCTGGAGTGGTTTTCACTCCAGGCTCCAGAGAGCTTTAGCTCTCTAAAGTACTGCAGTAAAAAGCTGAGAAAACAACAGAAGAACCTGACTTTGGTTCTCAGAATTACTTTTTTTTTTTCTCTTATAAGTTTCATTTCAACATCCAGCAGTTGTGAGTGAGGTTGAGTTTGGGCATGGCTAAAAGGGCAGGGAGAGGTTAGGAAGGAAAAAAAGTTAACATGAGGGTGGAATCAGCTGGGTCTGTAAAAGGAGGAGGAAGAGAGTGAAGCAAGGGTGAAAAGCAGAACATCCTTTCAGAAGTATATCTTCAAGTCAGCTGAGAATTCAATTGCTGGTCCTGTCCTTCAGCTTCTGGGAAGAGATTACTAGGGAAGGCTAGAAGGAATTCACGGTAGTTTACTTTGTCTTCATCACAGGAACAGTAGTCAATCAGCTGTGGGGACAAAAAACATAGCAAACACCATAAAGAGCTGGAAAAAGCTGCAAAATTGAGGTGGTTTTTTAAGGGAGAGTGCCCAGAGTTCTCCTTGTGTGACAGAGCAGGAGATATTATTTCCCCATGTGGATTTCCCCATCCTGGTAGTCCTGAATCACAGGAATCAGAACCATTAAGGACTGAAATGACCTACAAGATCATGGAGTCCAACCTTTAAATCATCAAGTCCAACCATTTAAGGATTAAACTTGATGATCTAAAGGCTGGATTTGATGATCTAAAGGTTCAAGTCCAACCTTGAATGTCTAGAGATGACACTGATTTATGCAAGGAGAAGAGTCACTCAAAGTGTTTGAGTTTAATCCTGATTTCCTTTTGGGCCTCACCAGAGTGGCAACAGACCCACAAAAATACAAAGCATGGCCACAGACTGGGATGTGCCACAGGAAATCTTGCAGAAATCCCTGCCAAAAGTGGGGTGGGGGCAGTGTATGTGAATAGTCACTGTTCCCTGGTGTCACTTTGGGGTGTGCACATGGCATAAAGGGGAGACACAGATAATTGAGCTTGGTGACAGCCCCACTAATGAGCCAGTTCTGGTGTCCGTGCCTGACCCTGCATTGTGTTACAGAGCCACAGCCTTTGTGTGCTTCAGGGGAAGAAAGAAGGCTTTTGTTTCTTTAATTGCATAACTAATCTCCTTCTGACACCCAGCGAGATGGAAAAGGTCTAATATCACAATTCCTTGAAAGGATTCTTCTTCCCCTTGTCGCCTGGAGACAGATTCTCTGGGGTTTGCTTCTCTGACTGACAGCTGTGCTCCTCTCCAGGCAGGAAACTCTCTGCCATATGTTTAATATATAGCCATGCCATGCTTCCCAGGGCTCTGGGAACACTGGGATTAAGATTTCAGGAGAGGAGATGGGTGTTTTTAGTGCACAGGTCCTAGACTGGGGCTCAAATGTGGGAGTTTAGCTTCAATTGTCACAGGTTCTCCACATAATTTTATGAATGTTACTTCTCTCCCACTCTCAGAGTGGAGCAGGGATTGTCACCACACTGCAAATTCCTCAGGGCAGAGTGAGCTCTGATGAACTCTGGTACAGAAAAGCCCTGGGTGCTTCTCAGGGCCTTTATTCATCCCACATTCAGAGACACAAATCTCCTGCCCCTGCACCTTTCTAACCATGGCTGCGATGCTCACAGTTGTCTGCTTTAGAAAAGTTTTTATTTTAGCAGGAGAAATAACTCCCTCTGGTTTCTAAATTTCTCCCAAGTCTGAGTCTCCCTTTATTGGACACTAATCTACTGCCTATCACATGACACTGAGGAAACATCCTTGCCAGTCATACTCCTGAAAGGATCCTCCTCCAAGCTCACTGCAAGAATTTTTCCCTCAGTTTCCCTCACATTTTCTGCTTTGCAGACTGTGATCTCCATGTGCTGTTTGTTGTTCATAGTGTCCAGCAAGTGTTAACCAGGGTATTATGATCCTACAATATTAATATTATGAATAACACTAACATTACTACTACTACTACTAATAATAATAATAGTTTTGGAAAATACTTCGTTCTTAGACCTTCAGTTCAGTTGCTGTTAAATCCAGAATGTCTCTAAGCTTTCCTAAATCACATTCCTTGAACACCTCAGTGTCAACCCTACCCAATTCCAGCTGTGCTTAAGCCATCACAGACACTCCAAGCTCTGCAGGAGCCTATCCCTGATCTCTGTCATGATACACAACCTCTTCTACTCATCCAAGACCTGAACCAGCAGGAATTTTCTCACATTACAGTGCAGCCAAACATGGGGGGCAACCTGGATAACATTTTTCCCCTTTCTTTAGAGGACAGCAATTATTATCTCCTCTAAGACACAGGCTCAGTCCAACAGCTCAGAAGTTTTTCTAAACTGGGTCTTGCCCTTTCCTTAAATTTGTTCCCTTTGAAGGCTAGAGCAGCTGGTTAGGGTTGGTTTTTAGAAGAGATCTTTTGGAAGAGCCATGGGAGGGGAATTCCACATGCACAGCATCCCTTCCATCTGACCTTTTTAAGAAGAATGGTGCTGGTTGGCACGTTGAACCTGTCACAAATGTTTAAAAATCTTGCTTTATCCATGAAGCCAGAGCCTTCCTTGTCAAAATGATGAAATGCCTCATGAAACTGCCTGGTGTTGAAGGGCTCTTGGAGCTTCAGTTCTTTCTGAACCTCCACAATTAAATCATCCAGGTCCTTCTTGGGGATGCCACTGCAGAAGAAAGGAATAACAGGATTTCATGTAAAAACTCATTTTGACAGCCTTGCTGTGACACTTGAGTGAAAAAGGAGCATTTCTTTATATGCTCCACAGTGTCAGAAGCTATGGGAAACCTGAGTTTCAACTAGAGCCATGATATAACTGCCTCCAAACCATGTTCTGAGGTGACAGGGTTGTTACTGGGTCACACAAACTGGGTCCAGACAGCTAAAAGGAGGATGTGGTCTAGGCTTTGATGGGCTGATAAGCAAAGAAGGAATAAATGACCCAAAGAAGACTACCCCCACCACCTGCTGAGCCTGCAACCGTCAAGCAGCTCAAGTTGGCAGCATCTGTTACAGTGAACTGATGCCTTTTGGGAAAAGATGTGTCCCCCATCCCTGGAAGTGTTAAAGATCAGGTTGGACGGGGCTTGGAGCAACCTGGGATAGTGGAAGGTATCCCTGCCCATGACATGGGTGGACTGAGCTGATCTTTAGGGTCCTTCCAACCCAAGCCATTTTGTGATTCAATGATTTTGGCTGGAGGTCCAAACACTTCTTGAACTTAGGATTGGTGCTGTGACCACTTCTCTGTCTCTGCTGCTGAGCCAGAGCTGTCCCAGGAGGCTTTGGGACCAGCAGCTGCCATAACCTTTTACTGTACACACTTCACACCCCCTGAATGTGCCCAAACACAGCCTCTTGGAGCTGAACCACCAGCAGAACAGGAGGCTGGAGCCCAGGGAGCTGCTGAAAATGCCCTTAGCTGCCAACCCTGAGCTTTATTTAGCCCCACCACCCATTCTTTGTTGCCTACCTGCTGGTAGTCTCCACTAGCACCTTCCGTGGGAGGAAATGATCCCTTACGGATTGCACTGTTGCTACAGGAAAACTCTCTGCATTTCTCTCCAAATAATTAAGCACATATTCATCAGCATCAGTGATAATAAACCTGTGGCCAAACACTGGGGAAGAAGCATTAAAGAATTAGTGTTACCTATATTTTAGCATGGGTTAAAGAAATTTCTTCATCCAGGAGGGAGCAGGATTCCTCTCCTGTGGCTGGGCTCAGCTTTGAATCAGCTCTGCTACTTGTTTCTCTTCTTGAAGTAAGAATAATTTCCCTGATACAAAGGTTCAAACATGGACAGTAACAAAGTTGCATCAATGTGCACCAGCTGCTCATCTGGAAACTCAAATGTGACCAGATCCAGAAGCAGCAGATCTTTCCAGTGAAGGGAGGGCTATGCACTGTCCATGCAATAAATAACATAGCAGAGCAGAGTATTATAAATCCAGGCTGGTAAAGTCTTACCTTCAATTGTAGAACCGATGGTAAAGTCAGAGGGTTCATAGTATATGGGATTCTCTGGAGTAGACCCTGGCTTGGTAACTTTGGTCCTTTTTAAGTATTTGCCTCCAGGGATGCCAGAGTTTCTGACTGGGGGTTCATAGATGCCAATTGTGTCATCCGAGAGGAAATACGACAGGATGAACCGACGATTTTTGTCCTCAGGCACTGGTGATTCCTAGAGCAAAGGTGCAGGTTTGGAATAGAGCATTTGAACCAGGTTTTCACTTCCTGGGGTGCTTAGGAGCACCTAGTAACCCACTCATAAGCACCCAGAGCCCAGAGCTTTTTTTATAGCTGACTAAACAAAGCACTTGATGTGCTGACAGTGTAACAAAGCACTAGGCAGCACTTAGGATCCGAATTTCAAAGGTTACTTGCTTTACTCAAGCCACAGCAACAGAATCTGGGCTGAAGTTACCAAGTATATTCAGTGTTTCCACAGCCTGAGCAATCCGAGAGAAAGGAATATCCTATATGGAATGATTCATCCCAGAGAGGCTGTAAATTCAGGTTTAAATTACATTTTTCATTATGCTGAGTGCCTGAGAGAGGCTGGTGCTGCTTCAGCCCTTAGTCACAGGAAGTCACTCCCCTGACACACCAGTGGGTTTACTTGCTAAGTTTAAAGCTAAGTGGATCTTAACTCCTCAACTGTGACCTTTAGGGAACTCCTGCACAATAGGGAAAAGAAACCAGCCCTTATCCAGTGTTTGGAGAGGGCAGGCACAAGGCAGCACAGGAAATGCCATAGCTGCTGCTGAATGTGCCAGAGGCTCCTTGCACAAACCAGCTGTAAAGCTGGCACAAAGGCCAGGGCCTGGGTGCTGTTGTGGCTGGAAAACACCATTCTCATGGGTTTTCCAGCTTCTACACCAGCACTTGGCTGCTCTGCTAGGACACCTCCTTGCTGGCTGCTGCATCCAGGACTGGCCTGGAGAAGGGCTGGAGCCAGCAGCAGCAACATCAAGCACTGGCTGGTGGCAGTGGTGGCAGGCAGGCAGAGGCACAGTGCCCAGTGCAGGCTGCTTCAGCTGGGGCCATCTGTTACATAGCAGTGGCAGAGGGAGTTTTTCCATAAATGGCTGTGGGTTTGTAGCAGGTCTGGTTTATACTTTCTGGCCTTTTTTTTTTACTTTTTTCTCATTCTGTGAGCTGCCAATTGTCACAGCAAGCACAAAATAAACCCATGGCATCCCCCCAGGGACACTCGTGTTGGCTTGGGGAGGTCTCTTTTCCCACTGGCACAAAGGAGAGTTTGCCAACAGCCTGGTCTGGGCAGGCTGCTCCTCCCATCCTCCTGGAACTATTCCACCAAGGAAAACACTTACCAGGGCCACCTGGTACCGCAGGACCTTGAGATTATTCTCCAGCATCTTAATGATGTCTTTCCGTGGTGGCTTTGGAAACAGACTGAGGCAGTTCTGCAGAGAGTCTTCAGGGATGCCAAAACCATTATAGGGAGGAATTACCTGCACCCAGAGGAGATATCAACCATAAACAGCTGCAACTAAGAACAAGACAAAGTTTACAAGACTTAGCAAAGCCCATTAGATTTGGAAGGAAATATTCTGCCACCAGGTAGCAAGAGCTGTGACATCCTGTCCAGTAGAGATGGATGATACCAGCCTGGCCATGTGTTGTATTTAATGAAAATATAAGAGGATTAAGCAAATCTGAAACTTAGAAGCCAGGTAATTTCTCTGAATTAAGAGGTTATGGCTGTGTAAAGAACCAGAGGATGGTTTGTGTTGAAAAGGACCTTAAAATCATCTAGTTCCAAGTAAACCTTCCTGTGTACAGGAACTCAGCCACCACATGGTTACACTGGTAACGTAATCCACATCATGCCTGTGGTCTAAGCCACAAGTCCAAACCATTTCTAGGTTCAGTTTGGGAGGTAGCAAGGGCTGTGACCATCCCCAGTAGGCAGTTTAGACTTGGAAACACTGTCTTGGAGAGTGAGGGAGAGTTCAGTGGTATGAGTGCAGCCAGGCTGTCATTTTTATAATGGTTATGAATATTCTTGCCTTGTCTTTTTCAAGTTACTTGATTTTTTCCTCTAAGCTGAACTTATTTCCTACAGGTTCTTATTAAGATGAACCTCTACTTTACTATGAGAGTTCACACCAACTGCTTCCTTTCCTCTCTTCTTTTGAGAAATTGTTTGCAGTACCTGTGGAACTTTTTCAAGTGGTTTCTTATTTACATCCACTGGCTGGAAGTCTGTGATGCCATATTTTTCACGATAGAAGTCCTGGGTGAACTTGTCACAATCATAGATTAAGAAAGTGCGTCCCAGAAGGGTGACAGTTTTGCCAACAGAAAAATCTTTGGGTGAGTACCACTCTTGTACCTCATGGTCAGTGATCTCCAGCACACAACTTGGGAAGTTCTCTAAGGACAAGGGAGCAGAAGGGAAAATAAATTAGTCAGGGAGATGTTAACATTTCCTAGTGGAAAGGATATAAAAGCAAAGTGTATAAATAGCTACAGGGAGATGTTACACTGCTGTCCTGCCTCTGTTTCCCAAAATATAAAGAATTTAGTGACCATTTGAAGAAGTTCTTTTTGACCATGAAATAATGACACCTTAGCACAGATGGATGTGCTAATCTAAACTTACTGTTCTTGTCCACAAAGATTTTGGGCAAGCGCTGGCGTCTCATCAGTACTGGGAATGGGTCTCTCCCATCATTTCTCTTGTGGACTTCCCGAACCTCCACTGTGTCATCTGCCAAGAAGTAATGGATGATGCAGGGATGGTGATCACCAAAGGCACAGTTGGTGTCATCCCATATGGCATAGAAGCGAAGCACCTGGGGTGGAGAAAAAAAAGCAAACGTGGATAAGAATGATCTTTTGGTGCCACAGAAATCAGACTCATCACATTGAGATGCTCGAGAGTTCCCCAAGGTTCAGCTCCTAAAGAGGCAGGAGAGACACAGGGAGAATTTAATCAGAGCAAGGGGCATTTGTGTTTTTCTGAAATTGCCTGCTCTGGCATCAATATTTTGGGGGAGGAGAGGACCATTCCTAATAGAACTGCATCTGGCTGCTAAATTCCAGGGGCAGGTGGCTTATCTCATCCCAACAGAAAGCAAGAGAGTAATGGATGATATTGAGCACAGGCTCTGCAATCCAAAGAGGAGCTGTTCCCAAGGCACAAAGCCCAGAAAAAAACCATAAAAGGTTTTGTTTCACACTCAAGCCAAGATAGGAGCAAATCTGGAGTCTGTTCAGCAGACTGAGACAACTTAAAATGAGTGAGGTTGCAGACACTCACAAGACCTGGGTTTCAATAGCACATATTCACTGTAAGCACAGAATCTTTTAGGTTGGAAGATCATTGAGTCCAACCTCTGACTGACCCCCACTTTGTCACCCAGCCCAGAGCACTGAGTGCCACTTCCAGTCATTCCTTGGACACCTCCAGGGATGGGGACTCCACCACCTCCCTGAGCAGCCTGTTTCAATGTCTAATCACCATTCCTGTGAAGGAATTCTTCCTAATTCAACCCAAACCTCCCCTTGCACAACGTGAGGCCTTTCCAGTCCTGTCTCTGATTGCCTGGGAGAAGATACTGACCCGCCCTGGCTGTCCCCTCCTGTCAGGAGTTGTGCAGAGCCAGAAGGGCCCCCCTGAGCCTTCTTTTCTCCAGGCTGAGCCCCTTTCCAGCTCCCTCAGCTGCTCCTGATGCTCCATCCCCTTCTCTGGACACACTCCACACCCTCAATATCTTTCTTAAAGCACAGGCCCCAGACCAGGACACAGGAGGTGCCTCACCAGTGTGATGTGGGTAATTATACAATAATTTGGGTAATCCCCAGCTCTCTCACCTTTGTGTCATAGGTCAGAAACTGCCTGAAGGGGTCGGGACCTGCAGGTACGATGGGTTTCTGCACAGGTGCCCGACGCTGTTCTGTGTAAGGATCCGCAACCAGTTCCTCTGGAGGGTTCACTACAATTCCTTGGCTCTCCAGGAACACCTAGGAAGGTCATCTGAGGTGTTAGTGCTGCCAGGAGTTCTGAAGGTAAGAGGTGACTAGAGGTTACAGGTGGGCTGGGATGAGTGAGGTCAGAATTCTGCAAGTTCACTCCTCACAGAGGATTCCACAGCAACAGCAAAATACAACAGATGACAAATGTATTTGTTTAAGCTGCTTCTTGTCTTTGCTTACCCTTGAATTAATCAGAGCAGTCTTGTCCTGAACATCCTAGCTCAGATTTCACTTGAGCACAGTTTTCCCTGGCCTTAGTGCTTTAAATGGAAGAAACTGTCAGTTGGCCTCTTTTATGTAAATGAAAAATATTAAAGTGCTGTATAAACACAGATGTAGTCAGCCTGAATTTGCAAGAACTTAGGGCTGTGTCAGACATTTAGAAGAAGCTAGTGTCACCCACACTAGGCACAACAAGACCCTTCAGGCACAAGGATATGCTTCAGTGGCAGCTTCATTCCATCTTTCAGGAGTACTTTGTCCAAAGAAAGAGTGCAATCTGCTTGTTTATAAAGGGATTTTTTTGCTTACCTTTGACCATGAACAAAATCCAGGGTGTTACTTGTGGACTTGCATCAGTCACCCAAAACAACCTCTGAAGTCAAGGGACTTGTTCCCTTTTTGGCTTTGGGAAGTGGTCCATGAAAATAGTCAGCCCAGGAAGCACCTATACAAACATCTCCCACAGGAATATGAGATCCCCCTGGAGACTCACAAGGCAGGCTCACACTTTTAGACTCACTATTTTCTGGTCTGGAAAATGTCAGTAAATGATAAATACAGTATTGGCCTTGAGATGCAGACCCACATAGCTCATTCCATGTTTCATTCCATGTTTCCCATCAATATTAACATGAGGACCAGCTCTTCATTTAATGCGGACTGACTTAAACAGTCACGCAGTTCCAGCAGAGCTGGCCCCACAGCCACATTTATACCAACATATTATACATGCTTGGGAACACTCCTGGGCACTGAGGCCAACTGACAAGGAAAAGCCTGGACCTAAACTCTCCCAGCCTCCAGGACAGGGTGACTGCATGTAACTCACCTATTGGGAATGGTCCCTGGAGCAGTCTAACTCCTGGTCTGGAAGAATAGTATCTGACCAGGGCTGAGATTTTACTGGGGATGATTTAGCAGGATACCAGTGCACTGGTAATTCTTATTTCTTGTTATTTGCTCATTATTATCTCATTTACTGGCACAGAAATAGCCAGAAATAAAAAAGCGGGCAATGAGTAAGCTTTCTTAGAAAGGTCAGTTCATACCATGATTCTCAACCCATGGATCATGGCTTGGCTGTGGATGTGTGCAGTTACTGCTTGTATTCCTTTCCACTGTTCCTAACAGAGAAATATTAAATCAGAAAAGAGTCAGGATCACTAATTTCCCTCTCACGTATGCACAATGTTTCATTTAGACTCCAGCAGTTAAACTGCCCAGACATGAACTTAGAATTTGTATTGTAAAGAGAAGTCCTGAGGACAAAGGATGGACTACTCACAGCAGTCCTGGGGCAAAAATACTGAGCCTTCAATATAAAAAAAAATACTTGCCCTCAACAGATGTCATACCCTGAACTCCCCTTTGGTCTGAAAAAAGAAATCTACGCAAAAAGCAAACCAAAAGACTGCGAGCACCCATATCACAAAAGCTACAGCTGCAAACTGCTGGACTCTAAGAGGTAATTAAAGCCCTGCAATGCCCAGGAGTCCCTCTGTCCATGTTCTCCCTCCAACACACCTTGGTGAAGGAGTCGCAGTTGACCAGGCGGTAGGTCCGGCCGTATACGGTGAGGTCGATGCCCAGGTTCAGATCCTTCCAGTGGTAAAAATCCCCCTGCTCATTCTTGGGCACACGGTGGCGTCTCACGAGTTTGCCTTGAAGCAGACCCGAGTTCTTCACCTTAGGCTCGATGATGCACATGCTGTCATCTTCCAGGTAGTAGTAGAGGCCCACCTGGCGGACGCGGTAATGCTCCTCTGCAGAGATAGGAACTTCCTCCATGAAGTAGGCATCGAACTTCAAAACCTGCCCAAGGGACAACACAGCAAAGGGAGAGAGAAAGAAACAATTTGAACACCATGATTAGTCTATCAAGGCAAATAATTTATTTGTAATTTGCTTTGGTGGTGTAAAATTACTGCATAAGATTCTAAAAATCCTTGAAGGCAAATGTGGCCTAATCTCTGAGTGACAGCAGAGGCACCAGGAGGGCTTTTATCAAGATGTGCCTTTTGCACATTTGGTGTGCCTGAGACAAGTGTAAAAATATAGCCTTTTCTCTACTTTTTGCTCACCTGCTGTTTTATCTACTGCCAGGTGTTTGGCTGATGACAGTAATCTACTTTACTGACACATGGCTCTTTATTTGTCACCTTTACAGCCCAAATTAAGGGAAGTTATCCACAGATTTTAGTAAAGAGTTCAACCATGTCTGAGGATTTTAAAATCTGAAAAGGGTTATCATTTTAAGCCCAGGCTGGAGGGGCTCTGAGCAACCTGATCTAGTGGAAGGTGTCCCTACCCATGGCAGGGAGGCTGGAACAAAATGGTCTTTAAGGTAGGTCCCTTTCCATGATCTGAAGTCACATCTATTCAGCACTGACAGCAAAAACTGATTTGTGCTGGGGAAACAAGGAAACTGATCAGCCAGTTCCTCTGCTTGGCAGAAGTAGGAGGAATACTCCCTCCAAGATAATTCAATGCCCCTAAGAAGGTGCAGGTGGCCAATCAGGCCTTTCATACCCAGCCTACATCAGCCCAGAGGCCTGGATAATTAAGAGGTGATAAAGCCAGCAAATTCCTATCAGTCAACAAAGTGCCCCACAAGGGATAGTGACATCCCCAGGAGCACTGGGGCCCCTGCTGCTCCTGTGGCTTGAAGGAAGGGGCAGAGAAGGCTCTGACAGATTAAACAGCAACATCTACATTACTCTGAAGGAACAGCCTCAGCAATTAACAGAGCACATCTGTTGCCCAGCCTGTGTCACAGCCCTACTGAGGCTGGCTGGCTGCAGACTGCTCTGGCAGGGCTGGCAGCGTGTGGAGCCTGCACGTGCTGAGCTCCCGAGCCCTGCAGCTCCCACTGCAGCAGCTGCTCCATCCACGGCTGCAGGGTGCAGCTTGGGCCACTGGCACACTGGAAACCAAGGGTCAGCTCAGGACTGCTCCGAGCAGACACAGAGCCACCACCCAGTCTGATATGAGCACCAAGATGTAACACGGGAAGCACTAATGGAGCAGTTCAGGTTGTGACACGCTGTGGTGACCAACGCAAGCATGAATAGATAAACCAGGGTCAAACAGGCTACCAGGGTTCCCTCTGCAGACTGACTTTTCCAGTTAAAGCTCAATTACAACCTCAGCAGTGTTTTTGGATACATAAAACTCCAAGCTGTGGCTTACAGAGCAATGCTTATAAACTGGAGCTTTCCAGGGCTAATCAAACCTCTATTCCAACATCTGCTGGAAATGCTCGAGTGTAACTTGCAGGGAATGTCTCACATCGTTTACGTACTATAATCCTCCTCCTGAGCAAAAAAAAAGCCTCTTTCAGTCTGGGATTCAGCTGTCTCTGACTAAGGGCTCTGGCATCTGAAAACTGCTGTACGCAGTTCCGTGAACCCTGGAGCTGACTGTTTATGTCTCTGAATTTGGCCAGTGATATTCCTGGAATCAGCTTCTTTATACCTTTTTGTCATAAGCCACGAACGCTGGAATGAAGCGGGAAGGTGCAGGCCTCTTGACTTGCCCATAGGTCAGTGTGGTTCCCTTGGTGCATAAATCATCTAATTCATCTTGAGAGAGCTGATTTGCAAAGAGTGTGTCCCCACCAACCCCCTCTCTTGGCAGCCGGGAAAAGGCATATCCATTTTTGAAGTCCAGTGTCTGGGGCCGATGAAAAGATGTTTTCTGTTGGAAGGAAATCCAGCTATCAAAATAGTGCATGAATTTAGCAGACACAGCTATTGGAAGCACAAAAAAGCCCAGTAAGAGAGTGCAATATCAAGAATGGCTCCCCCCACACTCATCCCTGGTATTTTATTATAAACTACTGCAGAAGTTATTTAAAATCAAATTTTGTACTTAGATCAGGGAAGTGGAAAAAACAGTGAGTGGTGGATGTACAACGCACGAGAGTGAACTCAGATCCTTGCACTGCCACAGACTCAGTAAGAACTTAAATCACTGAATTTCCTGACTGCCACAATACTCAGTGCCTAGAACAGTGTGTTAGCACTTTATCTGCCCTGGTATTTATCTCACTGGCTCTTTGCTCCCTACCCTATTTGTCAGCAGTAGAGAGCACCATGGGACCTCAGTTACTGCCTTATGGTGCTCCTTTCACTGTTGTGCACCCTCTGTGCATTCCATTGTTATTTATTTTCTTAACCCTCCCCTGGGCATGATACAGGATTTTCTTTGCTGGGTTAAATCAAGACATGTTATGCTCACAGAACTGCAATTATGAAATGTACAAAAGTACATTAGTTGTTTTATCACCTCTCTACAGTGTCATAGACTCATAAAACAGTTTGGGTTGGAAGGGACTAAAGATTATACAGTTCCACCCCCTGCCATGGGCAGGGGCACCTTCCACCATCCCAGGCAGCTCCAAGTCCCATCCAACCTGGCTTTGGACACTGGCAAGGATGAAGCAGCCATGGCTTCTCTGGGCAACCTGTGCCAGGCCTCACCACCCTCTTTGTAAGAAACTTCTCCTTTGTATTTAATCTCAACTAAACCTCTTCAAGTTTAAAACCATCATTCCTTTCCTACTGCTAAAGGCCCTGTTAAAAACTTTGTCCCATCTTTCATGAAGCCCCTTAAGGCACTGGAAGGGGCTCTGAGCTCTCCCTGCATCCTTCTCTTCTCCAGGTGAGCACCCCCAGCTCTCCCAGGCTGGCTCCAGAGCAGAGGGGCTCCAGCCCTTGGAGCATTTCCACGGCCTCCTCTGGATTTACTCCAGCAGCTCCATGTCCTATTTATGCTGAGGACCCCAGATCTGGAGGCAGTTCTGCAGGTGAGAGTCTCACCATCTGCAGAATTGCCCCCTCTCCTCTGCTGCCCACACGGGGAGATCAGCCCAGCACATGGTGGGCGTTTCTGGGTCCCAGCCTCTCCTCCATCAGCAGCCCCAGGTCTTTCTCCCAGGGCTGCACCCAACCAGAGCTGTGCACTGACTGGACCTGCTCCCTGTCAGCCAGTCTTGTTCCTCATCACTGAAGAGCAGGGTCAGACCTGAGTGACATCAAAGTACTCCACTTGCTGCACACTCCACCACACGTGGCACCTCACCTGCACTCTGAGAGCCTTCCTGGCCCCACTGGGCTTTCAACACTTAAAGCTCCAGAGAAAACAGGGGAAATTATGAGTCCCTGATAATGAAACCCGCTGACTTTTGCCAAGTAAAACAGAGTTGTAAGCATTTCTAGTGCTGAGGGAACAAGCTCCAGCTCCTTTTCCAGCCCCAGGCTTGCAGTTCAACCTCAGGCATGCAAACTGCTTCTCCACCCCCTCCCTCACCCCTCATGGTTAAGCCTCTAATCTTATTTATACCTTCAAGGCCCCACTTGAATTCCACGTAATTCTGTTTTCTCTTTAAATTGCTACTATAGATCTTGCAATGGAGACAGCAGTGAGGAAAACAGCTGAAAACAAGATTTGTCTGAAGACATTTCAGAACACCTTATAAACTGCCACAGAACTGCCACTTCCTTCTGTTAAATAAATACCAAGGGAAAGCTGTGGGGAAAATATTCAAGGAAACCAGGAAGTTTTTCTTTAATTTGAGCAATATCAGTGTTTGTTAGAAGTGTACTGGCTTTTAAAAGCCAACATTTGCCTAAGGAAAGCACTGTTGGTTCATAAGGCTCCTGAGTGGATAAGCACGTCCAAAGTGAGCCTGGATGCCAGATAACATCTCCCAGGATCAGGTAACTAATACAGATTTAAAAGGGAAAGCCCAGAATGTAAAGTCCTAATCTCAGCTGCTGCCAGTGTTTATGTGAAGAAATTCCACTAAATTAAGGACTTATTTTTGCCAAGTCTGTAACACTTCACACAAACACCATTCCCTCCCTCAGTGTCTGTTTCCCTGTCCTGTGAGCACTAAGCAGTAACAACACTTGAACACAGAGGTTTCCTCCAGAACTTCTCAGCATTCACTTAGAAACCCAGTATTGTGACGCCACTTTTATGGACTGGAAAACTGCAGACTTCCAAGATATTATAAATTATTTCAAGGAAATACTATTATCTGATAATAATTCTGAGATAACCTTTATTACTGGATGATTATTTGTTATGAGTAATTTACTCTATTTCCTATTGAAGAACTTGGTTGTCAGTGATTTTAGGCCAGGTTGGATGGGCTTAGAGCAATCTGGTCTGTGGAAGGTGTCCCTGCTCATGGCAGAGGGTTGGAACAAGATGATCTTTAAGGTCCCTTCCAACATAAACCATTCAATGAGTCTAACAAGTAATTTTCATATCCAAAGCTGAATGCAGCCAGGAATGTTTTCTGTTAAAGATGCTCTCCAGGGAGGATGCAAATCCCACCAGGCATGAAACAACCTCCTTTTTGGCTTTTTTGAGGACTTTTTTTGGTATATCAGAGAAAGAAATGGAAGAATCAGCTCTCTGTGGCACCAATTCCTCAAGAGGATGTTGGGAGCACTTAGGGTTATCAGGTCCTTAGGGCCTGGACCATTGGATGGGAAAAGGAGAGGTTGTGTCCTCATTTAGGTATCAGGTGCAGAGGATGAGGATGAGACTGCTTCTTCCAGGGAACCTGGGAGCAGCTGAGAGTGTGTCACTTCCTGGGGATGATCCTGGAAGCTGTGATGGCACCAGTTCTGTGGTGGGATACCAGTTCTCTCCTCAGGTTTTCAGGTTCCAGACCCGGACTGTCAAGGATTCAGTTCTCCAGGCAACACCAGGAAAGCAGTTTTGGAAGTATCAGAACTTTGGATGAAGGGGTGTCAGGATGGTGTTGATTGCCAAGGAGACTGGTGACTTCAAGGTGTATCTACATAACAGATAAATTATGTCCAGGAAATAATTATATTGGGATGATTTGGGAGATTAATTCCTAGTGGAGGAATGCTCAAGGTTTGCTCAATACTGCTTCTCCTGGGTATATCCAGTTGAGGAGGTATCAGGTGAATTTATGGAACTTGGTTCAAGACAGTATAAGTATCAGTTCAGAAGACTTTGCTTTGGGAAAACTCAGATGGTTCAGAGAAACAGTAGTTTTCCTGAGGGAATCAGTAGTCAGGACTGTAAATCGAGTTTGGGGATTTTCCTTGGGGTATTTCATGAACTGTGGGGGAAGTACTGGATGTATTCAGGGGAACTGAATATCCAAAGCGGTGTTTGCAGTCTACAGCTATGGAAAAAGCTTTTGGAATTTCAAATGAGGCTCACAGATGAGGGGGAGGAGGGGTGTGTGTTTCTCTCCAAAGCTATCAGGATAAATCCAGGGTTAAAAGATGGGTACATGACGCAATGGATTCCTTGGGGAGAAGATTAAAAGTAACAAGTCCCCTTGAAGGTTAGTTCAGGGATACTTGGTCCCTTGGGAACAGACTGCAATGTCCAACAACACTGGAAGAATTATGGGAGTACCAGACCTGCTGTGGGTGGTATCAGGAGATACCAGGTGGGTACAGAGCATTCAGGTCCCCCAGAAGTGAGTTCAGCAGGTATTTGGTGACTTTGGGAAATACCAAATCTCTGGGGGAGAGTTAAGATATTAAACCTGCTGGGGAGCATCAAGTGAGTTTACAGAGCATCAGGTTCTTCAGGGGTCATGTCCAGGGTCTGGCAAGTTTGAGGTACCCAGGACATGGATTCAAAGGACACTGAGCTTTCTCCTGGATTTCTGGGGAATGCAGGAGGTACCAGGCCTCTTGGGAGAATTACAGAGTGATCTGAGGGAACAGCAGGTTCCCTTGGTTTGAGTTCAGGGGGTAACATATTTCCAGAAGAAACTGTCTCCCCCTCTTGTCTTCATCCAGGTTGAGAGCCCAAAGCACGTGGAATGCAAGGACCTGTTGGAACGAGTCCAGAGGAGGACACAGAGCTTCTCCAAGGGCTGGAGCCCCTCTGCTCTGGAGCCAGGCTGGGAGAGCTGGGGGTGCTCACCTGGAGAAGGGAAGGATCCAGGGAGAGCTCAGAGCCCCTTGCAGAGCCTAAAGGGGCTCCAGGAGAGCTGGAGAGGGACTGGGGACAAGGGATGGAGGGTCAGGATACAGGGGATGGCTTCCCACTGTCAGAGGGCAGGGAGAGATGGGATATTGGGAAGAATTGTTCCCTGTGACGATGCTGGGGCCCTGGCACAGGGTGCCCAGAGCAGCTGTGGCTGCCCCTGAATCCCTGGCAGTGTCCAAGGCAGGTTGGACAGGGATTGGAGCAACGTGGGATAGTGGGAGGTGTCCCTGCCCATGCCAGGGGGTGGATTGGGATGAGCTTTAAGGTCTTCTAACCCAAACCATTTAATGTCTTCTAACCCAAACCATTCCACGATTCCACGAATACTGTCGAGTTCAGGGATCCCAAGTCTCCCCTGGATTTAGAGGAAGGTCTGAGGGAGTACCAGATTCCCAGAGAGTGTCTTCAGGGGATACCAGGTACCACCTGGTATCGGTGCGGGGAGGTGCACTGCCCGTTCCGAGGTCGCTCTCAGGGCGCACCCGCCTGGCACGCCCACCTTCATCCGGGAGGCCTCCCGTGGGAAGGGGCTACAGCGGGGATACAGTGGGCGGGCGTGCTCACCGTGGGGTCCTTGATAGCGCAGCCGGGGAGAAAGGGCAGCTCCGACCCGAGTGCGATCGGGGGCCCTGTCCCTGTCCCCGGCAGTATCCCCGGCCCCGAGCTCATGGCGGCGGCGGCGGCGCTCCGGGCNACGGGGAGGGCTCTGAGGGGCCGGAGCGCCCCCCCAGCCCTGTGAGGGAGAGCGGCCCCCGCAGCGCGGAAAAAACACTCGTGGAAAGTGTTAATCCTGTTTTATTCGGGACTTTCCCCTCACAGCCCCTCAGAGCCCACTCATATCTCTCTTGTAGCCCCTCATAACTCTGTCCCATTAAAAACATCTTGGCCTCCCAAACGGGTGGTGGCACCTGGACTGCTGTTTTTTGGGGTTTTCCCTGCCCTGTGCAATGCTCAGGGTGAGGAGCAGCTGTGAAGGGATAAATCCATATTTGGAGTGATTGAAATATTTTAACAGAAGTGGTTGTGCTGGTTTATGATGTATATATACATGTATATAAATGTATGTAGTTGTGAAATAGTGTATTTTTCAGATGCAGAACTGATACAATACAATTCCTCTCTTTCAAGCATGATTTTTATCTCCGGAGGAAGGGGCAAAAAGAACATCAGGGATACCATCAAGAAAAGGTGGCTGTGCAAAAGTTACTCCCAAATGCAAGAGAGAAAACAGAACTAAATCCATCACCATGGAACACAGAAGTAGTTTGTTGTCTACGGATGTTGTGGATTCCCCAGAAAAAGTGGATTTCTCATCCCTGGAAGTGTTCAGGGACAGGTTGGACAGGATTTGGGATAAACCTGTTGTAGTGGAAGTGTCCCTGCCCATGGCAATGGAGTTGGAACGAGACGATCCTGAATGTCCCTTCCAACCCAAACCTTCTAGGATTCCATGAAAAAGAAGTTTTTTGTGCATCTTTGCTTTGTTCTCTTTATCACCAGTACAGCAGCCAAGCCAGGCTGTGATTCAAGGGCAGGCAGCAGATCCAAGGGTTTTGTAAGCAGAAGTTAAGCAGGGAGAATTGCAGCCAGACCGTCTGTCTGAGCACGGTGTGGGAGAGAGAAAAAAACAGACGGTGGGAGATAAAGAATGAGGCTAATGAGCTTAGAAAAGAAAATAATAGACTGAAGGCCAAGCAGGGCTGAAAGAGCTGAATCTGGAAGGCAACAAAACTGCTGGTGTGAGGGCTGACTTAGACTCAGATGCAGGACTCTGATCAAACCCTCAGTGATGTTTCAAGCTTCAATATCCAGGCAGCATTTAACAGGGAAAGGGGCCTGTCTCAGAGGAGGAAACTCGCCTGCCTGTGCCAAGGATCATCCCCAAGGAGAGTGACTGCAAATTTGTGACAAGGCTATGTGGCAGAGTGCCTGGTGCACAGCTTGTAAAGATGACAGGCTAGACATGATCAGCCTGGAGAAAAAAAGGCTCCGGGAAGTCCTTGGAGTCCTTTCCAGTGCCTAAAGGGGCTCTGAGAGAGCCCAAAAGGGAGTTTTTGTAAGAGAATGCAGTGACAGGACAAGGGGCAGTGGTTTTAAACAGCCAGAGGACAGGGTTAGATGGGATATTGCAAAGGAATTCATCCCTGTGAGGGTGGGGAGGCCCTGGCACAGGTTGTCCAGAAAAGCTGTGGCTGTGCCATTCCTGAAGGTGTCCAAGGCCAGGTTGAGCAACCTGGTTTAATGGAAGTTTAAAACCTGCTCATAGCAAGGGTTTGGAATGAGATGGTCTTTAAAGTCCCTTCCAACCCAAACCATTCTGGGATTCCACAGAAGGAGGCAGAAGAAAAACCATAGCAGAAGCTGGTGCTTGGGAATAGTGACTGTAAAGCAGGAGAGAGAGAAATGAGGAATAAGGAATTAAAGTGAAGATCTGGATTAAACTTTATCCATGTGCAGACAAGTCTGACTTGCCAAGGTTAAAATGAGCCTTTTTAGCTTCCCACATCCCTGCTATCTACTCATGAAAGGGAAAAGGAATTCTTTATCGGGCTCTGCTTTCGTGGCACTGCAGGACACAGATGGAGACAACTCGCCCTCTGGTGGGTAAACGCAAACCTGCAGAACCCTCGGTGCTGTATTAAGAAATAATTAAAATTACTGGTTATTGGAAGGAAAAATAGAAGATATTCTAGAGGTTTTAAGTTTTGAAATTCAGGAAAAAATGATGAATTATGAATGTGATCACACACAACCCTCCTAGATAAGGTTGGTGAGTTGAGGACCTGGAGTGATTATGACAGAAAAGTACCAGCAAATCAAGAAAACACCTTGAAGGAGAAATCCCTAAAACCGGGATCTGAAACTCTGGGAAGTCAGCGTGCTGGGGTGTCTCTCTGGAGTGTGTGAGGAGAACACCGGTAGTTTTGGCCATGAGGAGTCAGAGATCTGTGTGCATCTGCAGGGCCATGATCTTGTGGGATCAGGAAGGGGTGGTAGGATGGCTCCCACGACCTGAGTGTTGCAAAGGAGGGATACAGACAAGCCAAAAAGGTGAGGAGAGGGAGCTGCCCTCTGGTGAGAACAGCGGGAGTGCCTGGAATTGTGCGTGGGTGATGAGCCAACAAAGAGTTTGTGGGGGAAGGGTTCAAGGGGTAACCCGTTCGGGTGACGCTGTACCGGACAGTTGCCTCTTTGCAGGCTCTGCTCCTCATGGGGGACTTCGGCCACCCCGATACCTGCTGGAAGGACAACTAAAGAGGGGTGGAGCACCTCTCCTAAGAGGAAATGCCAAGAGAATTGGGATTGTTAATCCTGGAGAAGAGAAGGCTTCGGGGTAACCTAATTGCAGTCTTCCAGCACCTGAAGGGAGCCTACAGGAAAGATGGAGAAGGACTATTTACAAAACATGTAGTGACAGGACAAAGGGGAATGGCTTCAAAGTGAAGCCAGAGAGCCAGATTAGGAAGAAATTATTTAGTGTGAGGTTGGTGATGCCCTGGCACTGGTTGTCCAGAGAAGCTGTGGATGCCCTGTCCGTGGAAACATTCAAGGTCAAGTTGGATGGAGCCCTGAGAAACCTGGTCTAATGAAAGGTGTCCCTGGCCATGACAGGGGGTTGGAACAAGATGATCTTTAAGGTCTCTTTCAACCCAAACCCTTCTCTGATTATGTGATTCACAGTCCAGCAGGTTTCTGGAATGCAATGCTGGTAACTCCCTCCTCCCAGTGATGGAGGAGCCGACAAGGAGAGGCGCTTTGCTGGACATCATACTCACCAGCCATGGTTCACTGGGAATGTGGGGGTCAAAGGCAGAGTTGGCTGGTGGAGCTCAGGATTCTGAAGGAAGGGAGGAGGGTAAACACCAAACACTAGACTTCAAACTTCGGCCTCTTCAAAGGCTTGTATCCCCTTGGTAGAGGTGCCTTGGGATAAGGAGGCCTGTGAGGAGCATCTCCAAGCTCAAGAACAGTCCATTCCGATGAGCAGGAAGCTGGGCAAAAATGCCAGCAGGCCTGCATGCATAAACAGGGAGCTCCTGGAAAAACTCAAACACAGAAGCAGCAGAGAGAAGGTGAAAGCAAGGACATGGATAGAAAGGAATACAGACATTATTTGAATGTGCAGGGATGAGGAAAGGCAAAGTCCATCTGGAATCTGTTCGGGAATGTCAAAAGGCAAGCAGAAGGGTTTCTGTAGGGTGACAAAAGTAGGGAAAATGTTGCGGGCCCATTGCTCAGTAAGATGTAGCAGCTGGCTACAGAAAACATCTCAGTCTTGATCAGCCTTCAGGAACCCCTGGTCTCAGGCTGGAACCAGGAATATGTACCATGGTGGAAGGGAATATTTAAAGGATTTTACAGGTGCATATAAATCCCTGAAGGGAGGGTGCAAGTGGACAGGGTGAGGCTCTGTGCCAGGTCCCAGAGCCAGGACCAGAGGCCACAGGAACACACTGGAACACAGGAGGTTCCTCTGAGCATCTGGAAAGGCTGTTTTACTGTAAAGGTGGCTGAGCACTGGCACAGGCTGCCCAGAGAGGCGATGGAGTCACCATCCTTGGAGATATTCAGATAATCCATCCGGACATGGAGCTGGGCAACCAGCTCTGGATGGACCTGCTTGAACTGAGGGTTGGAGCAAGTGGCCCCCAGAGATCTTTTACAAACTGAACCCTTCTGTGATTGTGGATGAGGAACTAAAATTTCTCTAATCAGTGCCAAGGCAGCCATTCTGCATTTCCCTTGTGGAAAGGGAATTAAATCCAAGAGGTATTGTGAAACCTTGAAAGTTCTTTGAGATGCACAGATAAAACCACACACAATGAGTGTTCATTATGATAATTATTACTCTAATATATCCTCTCTGTAATTGTTATCCCCTTTTCTTTCTAATGACTCATAGCCTTCTGTAGCTGTGCATTTGGGAATATCACACCACACCAATTGTTTTGCTTTCACAGACTTTTTTTTCCACTAAAGTTTTTAAATAAAGATCAGTACAGTACAAAGCTTAAAATATTGTCAATGTTTTCAACAATACAAAGTCAGCAGATGCGAGTTGGGAAGGGGATGGTTAATAAGGAACACTCATATCCTTCCCTGTTTCCCAAGGGAAAAAATAAAAACTCTTCTGTACTTCTGTTTAGTAACAAACAGTGCTTAAAAATAATCTTATCAGTAAAAGATGTAAATTGCAAGGCACATGAGGAACCCGTCCTTGCCTCGTTACACAAATTAGGCATAAATACAAATTGAAGGCACCTGTCTCCATCCTCCCCTCCTGCTCCGTACACTGAGCAAATCTTGTCAGTGGGAAGTGGCTGTAAAGAGCAACCATGGGCAAGCAGGCAGCAAAGAGGCTGCCCTTGATCCTCAGGTTCCTTCAGGATTAATCCCCAAAAGGAATAGCACAAGGCACATTGGGATGAATTCTCAGTAGCTGTCCTGGTTTGCAAGATCTGAAGGAACACTGCCTCAGGAGCAGAGATTCCTGAGGGAGGGGACTGTGCCCTCAGTCCCTATGGGATCTCAGGTGTGCTCAACCTTTGGTGGTCAGCTCTTCACCAGGCCTGGCCACTGGCACATCCTTCCCAGGCATGCCTCCTTAGGAACACTGGGATGGAGGAGACCTGCTCCAAGCAGTGAGCCCAAGCAGAAGGTCCTGGGGTGCTCAGACAAGCTGACCATTTATCACAGCAGCACTTTGGCTTTTTCCAGATCCAGCCTGGTTTCCTCTGGATCACAGGCAAAGCTTCCACAGCCACTTCCCAGCTGAGATCCAGCAGACTGCAGCATGTGCAGTCTGCCCAGAAGGCAGCCAGGTGCATAAGGCACAAGGATGGAGTCTGGGGATGAAGGAAAGAAAGAAGCTGGTTGGAGGAAGCAGAGGAGGATGGAGACAGGGATGAAGGAAGCTCCAGTGTTGGTGAGCCCCTTGTGACACAAGGGTGCATCCTCACAGCAGCACAGATTTGTATTGGAGATCCCTGCTCACTCCACCCATCATCGGAACCAGGAGGTCGGCTCCAGGTGGGCTCCAGGTGGGAGTGCAGGGCCACGCAGAGATGGGAGCAGCTTCACCTGAGGGTGAAGGTGGGAGTGTGCAAAAACACCTCCACTCTCACACCACTGCTCCAGAGAAGTGTCACTTCTGCTCAGCCAGGGAGGAGAAGATAATGATCAAAAGTACCTAGGAAGAGCCATGTGGGCTCCTCTCCCTGCCCCTGAATGAGATGGAATTACTGCACTCCCCCTCCTTCAACAAGGGCAGGGCATGTCATCTGTTTTCCAACCCTCAGAGAAGGGGACACCTGGGTGAGCCCTTCCTTTGGTACCAGTATAACTCCAGGCAGCAGCAGAGCAGGTTTGCTGTTATCAGCCATGCCCAATCCTTCTCCACTTTATCCCAGAAATTAGCTCTGGACCAGCCTGATTTACCTCTGCACAGGAACCCATTGATACCATCCAGCCATTTCCACACCCAGTGCCTTGTTCTGCCTCACCCACCATAAAACCAAGGCAAATTAGGCCGTGAGAAAAAGCTGCTCCCACTGGAAACCTTTTCTCAAATTGGGAGGAGACCCACAAACCAAGCCAGAAGCCATGGAGGGAACAGTGCATCAGTGCAGCTGAGTGAGTTGAGCAGCCAGCTGCCATGCAAGGAGGAACTGCTGCTGGCCTCCACTCTAGCCCTTCCTTGCCAGCACCTGCATTGTCCAAGTGATCTGGCTCAGAGTTAAAACCAGCTGAAAATTACTGACATTTTTTCAGTAGGATTGGATTCCCAATGGTCCCCCTCCCGGCACTGGCTCGCTCCATGGTGAGATGAGCTTCTGTGCATGGGAAGAGGTTCAGTGAGGTGCAAGTGAGACCACCCCTGCTTGGCATCTCCCCTAAGGCAGATTTTCTGCTAGGTCAGCATGGCTGTACCATCTGTACCATCAAAAACACCCTACGAAATTAAGTCATTAATTTCTAAGCTGTGACCAGGACTGATGAGAAAGGGTGGACCTGATGACCTCCTGAAGGCTTTCCTATGATTTCTTCTATACTCCAAACTTAATTCCCTCTCTCTAAAGGGCCATGAGTTTCAAATTTACCTACTAAACACAGGAACAGCACAGTACCTATTTACACAGGTCTGTTTTCCACCACCTATTAACAAATCTGTTGTCTGGCCCACCTTGCTCCTCCAGCTGGACAGCACTGTTTCCTTCAGGTTAATCTTAACCCAACTAGGAGGCTCTGCAGATATAAAATCCCAAGGCAAAGCCTTTCTGGACAGCAAATCCCATGCACATGCATGGAACATGAACACACACACCCCTAAAGAGCTAAAACACAGATGAAATGCAAAAATCAGTGCTTGTCCTCACCAACCATATCCCCAACCCTACACTCTGCCTGCTCAGAACCAGCAATCACAATTCATTTGCCTGCCCTTGGGTTCAGTGAGACAAATCAGTGGCTGGGATAGACCCCATGGATTCCTTGGTTTCAGCAAGGATTTAAACCTCTTTGGTGGCTCCACGTTCTATATCCCCCCTAGGCAAGCACAGAATAGATCCTTCTAGTGGGGGACACAGTAATCCAGCCTTTGTTACCTTGGTCAGGAGTGACCCATGGACATTAAGTGACCCTGACCACTATCTTTGCTGCTTCACACAGGAATGGCCAAATCCCAAGGACAAACCCATCCTGAGGCTGTGCAGGGCCCTAATGTTGTCACCCTGCTCCTGCCTTTTGCTTTTCCACCTTCACCTAATACTGATAAAAACATGCCAGAGTCACAACACCATAGGTCATAGAACAGCAACCCTGCTGCTTCAAGGTCAGCTTTCCCCCAGTGCTCACCAAGGACACAAAGCACCATTAAGAGGGGAATAAAGACTCCTTCACCTTCACACCCTTTTGGCCATGACCACAGTAGTGCTGTTGGAGGAGCAGAGCCTTTCCTGTGTCAAACAGATCCCATCCAAGTTATTCCACATTTCATGGACATTTCTAGAGGTTGGTCAGACTCCCTAGACAGATGACACAGACCCAGTTTGTCCCAGAGGACCCCAGGTGAAGCCTGGATCTCCAAAGATGTTTTCCCAAAGTCATCTAAGTGAACTGCTATTGACACACTTGACAAAGGGAGTGCAGAGAGAACCTGGCTGGAACAGGAAAAGGATTCTAGCAGCCACTGTGCCACACACCCCTCACACCTGAACCCTAGAAACACAGACTTCCCAAAACCTTCCTACTGCCTTTGATAGGAACAGTTCCCACAGATATGGCAAAACCCAGAGAGGTCATCACATCCAGCTGTGGTCCTCATGGTGTTGTGAGCCCTGGCATACCCTTCTACAGTCCCACAGCCTCCAGGCTGCCCTCCCTGACCTTCAGCAAGGTCTCACCCACAGCTCTACCAGAATGAACAAGGAACCTCTGCCTATTCCAGCATCCTTGGTTCAGTGACTTGTTCTGGCTTAAAACACACCATGTTCCCCCCTGGATGGCAAAAGGCAATCCCTGCTGTGAAAATGCTTCCAGCATGAAGTGTCCAGCCCTCCATCTGAATCCAGGGTCCTGGTTAGTCGTGGCATGTTAGGCAAATAAGACAGTCATGTCTCTAGTATGTTATGCCCCCTTTTCTTCATTTTCTCTGGTGATGTCACGCCTGTCACGTCCGTGACTTTCAGGAGTCCTTTTTAGCCAGGCTGGCCTTGATCCTGCGTCGCAGGATGTAAGCTGTGAAGGCACTACAGGCCACCAAGCCAAAAAAAGAGATGCAGGAGAGATAAACGGTGAAAGGCCCATGTCTCTTCAGGAAAATCTCCTGCCTGTTCTTGTAATCCAAAAGAATGGCCTCCAGCTGTGACAGGGTACAGATGGCCAGGAAGGTGTGGAAGATCTGGTGGGCGTGGCCAACAATATCACAGGAGCCAGGGAAGTATTTCTCAGGGACAGGGCAGGAAAAGAAATAAGCACTGATAAGGAAAAAGAGTATCTGGTACGTGTGGTACCAAGCAGCATCTTCCTCACAGCCCCCCAGGTGACACACGACCACCCGGTGAGCCACGGGACTGATATCCAGGATGAAAGCCAGCCCTGCTGGGATCACCTGGCACATCTTCCTCATGATGGGGTAAGGCCGTCGGTACCGGTATTTGGCGTAGCAGCAGCCGGCACAGGACAGCCAGCCACAGAAAGCTGCTGCTGGCAGGAAGAAAAGCCAGAACTTGTCGTACCAGGCTTGGTCAGAGCTGTAGTAGAAATGAGCCAGGGCACTGCCATACTGGTAGATGCTGACTCCAACATAGTCTACGAAGTAGAAGGTGTAGTGGTACAGCTCCGACTTGGACTGCAGCAGGTGGGCCAAGAGGCTGCAGGTCAGGTAGGTGACAGAGGAGAGGACAAAGATGAGCAACGGCAAGGACCACACATCCACAGGCAACTGCTCGGCCTCCACAAACGTCTTGAACCTCAGCAGCACGGCCAGCGCTGCCAGGAGATGAGTCCACACGTTGACCACCTCGTTGTGCTTCTGGAAGAGGCTGAGGAAGTAGTAGCGCCAGTCCTGGCCGGTGGGGCGGTACCCGCTGTGGATGTAGGGCTCGCGGAAGAGCTGCGGCACCTCGCACTCCTTCACCGTGCAGGGCATCTTGGGCAGGCCGTCCTCCAGCAGCCGGGGCAGGCGGCTGAGGTGCTGCCCGCTGAGGGACAGCGTGCTGAGGCGCTCCAGGATGGCTGTCATCCCGCTGCCTTCAGCCCCGCACCAGGGAACGTCGTCTTCCTGCCCTGCGGGGAGCAGAGAGAGAGGAAATGTTAATGGTGGTGCACTGGGGAGAAGGGCATGCTGCCATTCCCAGTGGGATTAACCATGGCACCAGCGAGATGCTGGCCCTTACAGCACCTTCCAGTGCTTAAAGGGGCTCCAAGAGAGCTGGAGAGGGACTTGGGACAAGGGCCTGGAAGGACAGGACAAGGGGGAATAGCTCCCCACAGCCAGAGGGCAGGGATAGATGGGATGTTGGGAAGGAATTCTTCCCTGTGAAGGTGGCAAATCCCTGGCACAGGGTGCCCAGAGAAGCTGTGGGCTGAATCCCTGGAAGCATCCAAGGCCAGGTTAGATGGGGCTTGGAGCACCTTGGGATAGTGGAAGGTGTCCCTGCCCACAGCAGGGTGATGGGTCAAGATGGTATTTTGGGTCCCTTCTAACCCAAACCATTCCATGATTCTATGAATATTGTCATTTAGGGCTACCAGATCTGCTGGGGAGTTAGAGAAGGGTCTGAGGGAGTACCAAATTCCCAGGGGTATCTGTTCCCTGACCTAAATTCCGCACAGAGGATGGCAGAGCCCTGTCCCTGCAGGTCAGCCTGCATCAGATGGGCACAGCAATGTCACAAGGCTGCCCTTCCTCCCCACCTCCTCAGGCAGTCAGCTTGGAGCATGTTCAGGAGCCCCAAGCTGCCAACAAGGGGCTGCAGGAAGCTGTTAGTTGCCAAGAAAGCGTCTGATGATTTATGAAGGTGATTCTTCACCCCTTACACCAGAACAAAATGCTCAGGGACAAAACTGGGACATAAATTACCCATCTAAGGGATAAGCAGCCTGTCTGCACAGGAGCTAAGAAGGTCCCAACCCAAATCGCAGAGGTTGCAAAGAAACTCAAACTTCCCTGTCCCACAGCTTGCCCATGGGTTATTGTAATGAGTATGGCAGAGGGAGAAGTGGAGAAATCCACAGTCCCAAACCTGCAGCCCTCATCCCTCCACAAGTAAGAAGCATCAGGATTGAGAGCAACTGAAGAAAAAAGGGGAGGCTTCACAGCCAAGCTGGCTGCAGTTTGGGTACAGCATCAGAGCTTTGGGAGCATCCAAGGAGCCAATGCTGAGGCACTGCCAGAGAAGTCCCTGGATGCTCAGAGCAGCCAAACCCAATGCTGGGCACTCCTCTGCCTGTTCTGCTCCTTGGTAACCTCCAGACTTGCTAAGCTCTGGCTGGAAAGATTCAGATTCAGGGCACAGCAGCATCCTAATGTGTGGAGAACAACTCCTGGCATTAAATTAATTCCCAATACCCCCTGTTTCCCAATAACCTAGATACCTCTCTTCCCTGCTGGTGTTTGTGTCATACAAAACAGACACAAAATAGAGGAGAATTCATCACACATGCCCATGTTAAACTGATGGGGCCTCACCAGACTATGCAGGGCTGTGGTTGTGAAACCAACACACACACACAGGTTTGCAGGAGCAGAATCTCTCTTAAGCTTATATGCACACAACTGGAGCTGCAAGGGATGCAGCAAGCAAAAAAAAAAAAAAAAAAAAGAAACACAAATAGGTATTTTGCCTGAGTGTGGAAACCAGCCAATTTTTCTGCTGTTACATGAGATACCAGCTGTGTCCTTAGGTGAGACACCAAGAGTTTGTGTGGGCACCTCGTCTAGCGAAAGTGTCCTGGAACTAGAGAAGTTTAAGATCCATTCAAACCCAAACTAGTCTGTGATTCTGTGATGGGATACCCCTGCTAGGCTGTGATACAGAGGACAGGACAGTGTTAAAACACCAAGAGAGAGTTTCCTGAAAGCAGGGAGGTGGGACCTGGCAGTCCCAGGCTGAGACTGCACAAAGAGCAAAGTCAGAGCAGACTCTCAACCAGGTAGCAAGTTTCACTTCCTGTAGAAACTCAAAACATGTGATAAGAGACAAAACATTTTCATGTTGCTTCTGTATACTAGCAGAGGGGAGCTGTCATAATTAGGTTTCGTTTTCCAGAAAATTCTTTCTGCCCTACACTGCCTAGGCTTTCTCTCTTAGCATCTCTCAAGGCTGGAGGTTTTTTTCCTGTTTTCCACAGGGTACTTTGTCTACTGTGTTTGCTGGAGCTGCCTTAACCACAGAAGGCAAAATGGTCCCTCAAAATGCTGTTTTGGTTTCACAGACGTGTAATGCTGAAGAGAGCACGCTTGCTGGGGAGTTAATGTTGTGCACACTCACAAAGACTTTGTTTCTCTCCTAAGGGTCTGCAGGATCCTGATCAATGATGGGACATGCCGTTCATTCTGCAGGTTGTGTATCCCTGTGGAGTTACATTCCAAAATTCAGGGAAGGGAGGCAAATTTTGACTTTGGGACACTCCTGTGAGGGCACAGTGTGAACAGGAGGCAACACTTGCTCTGCTCTGTTCCAATGAAGCCAGTCTGTCCTGGCTTCTTGTGGCCAATGGAGTTCATTCATAAATCATGCAATTGTGGAGTGCTTCAGGATGGAAGAGATGTTAAAGATTATCTCATTCCAACCTCCTGCCATGGGCAGGGACACCTTCCACTGTCCCAAGCCCCGTCCAACCTTTGACACTTGCAGGGCTGGAGCAACCACAGCTTCTCTGGGCAACCTGTGCCATGGCCTCACCACCTTCACAGGGAAGAATTCCTTCCTGTCCATGGCAGAGGAGTTGGAACAAAATGATCTTTCTAACCCAGACCATTCTGGGATTTTATGATTCAATGATCATGATGGTGAGGCAGAAAAAGAAAGGACATGCTGAAGTTCCTTACATCTTGGAGAACACAGAGTAATGCCAGAGTGAACCCCATCCCAATGGGAACTGTAAACCAGCTCCAAGAGAGCACAGACCTGCAGAGAGCAGAGCCAGTGCTCATCTCCTGCAGAGAAACCTGCTGAAAACTGCACTGAAAGAGCAAAGGCAACACATGGGAGGGTGGCAGTTGAGCCTGGGAATAGGAATGCATGGGAATGCAGTCCATGGCCTGCCTGCTTTGCATGCTGACAGGGTGGGAGAGAGACAGGCAGCTTCTGTCCCAGGCACAGCCTGGCTCCGGCTTGCACCGCTCGTGCTCATGCCAGGATTTTGCCACGGTCTCTCATCCCCAGAGCTCAGTGCATGCAGCGAGCATCGCCTCAGAGAGCCTGGGCACTGCACATCTCCCTGACAGCACAGATTATTCCAGGCAGGCTTTCAGAGCTGGAAAATGCCTATTTTAAACAGGCTGTGAGGGGCAGAGATTTTCAAAATAATAGTCCAAAATCACAAGAAACACATCTGATCCTGGGCTGAACAGCGCTAAATCAGGAACCTGCTTACTTCAAACCTTGTGATATGAAAACAAGTTGGCCGTTTCCAGCGATCATGTGATGAGACAAAGTGACGAACAATTAACGTTAGAAAAGAGAGAGAAAGAGAAAAAAAAAAAAACAAACAACAAAAAAACACCAACCCAGAAACCCAAGGTCAGCACTGGCTGTTTCACTTTCACAGAGCCCCTATTCTTTTCCCTTCACGGGGGCGTAGGAGCAGCTGAAAGCCACATTCATCGGCGGGGTGTCTCGTTGAGATTCCGTCCTCACTCCCATCTCCGGGGGATTCAGTTATTTTGGCTGCTCCCAATTAACAGCAACCAAGTATCGTTTGTTCAGGGAGGGAGCTGCAAGGCGAGAAGGAGGGTGTGGATGATGGCCAGGCTGGATCATTACATCCACAATAAAAACTCCCGGCACAGGAGGAGAACGATCCTGTTCCAATTTTTCTCTCCCTTTTGAAGAGGGTAATTGGAAACCCGAGCTTTTTCCCAGCTCTTTTGCTTTTTGGTCACAGTCTGATGGAAGGGTTTGAATGAGAAAATTTCCTACAGAGTATGGTCGATTTTCCCACCAGTCTGGCCCCCGAGTTCACCGTCTGGGCTTGAGGTTGGACCAATGTGCTAGATTTGCTTGCAGACTGGTATTCAGGCATCAGGGGTTTACAAAGGCTTCAAAAAAGGCAGTAATTCCTGGTAAACAAAGCAGGGAGGACCAGGGGTACTCAGCTTTTGGGGAAGTCTTTAATAAATGCATGGAATTTAAAACAGGAAAATAAAAAAAAGAAGCGGTTGTGGACAGCATGAAAATAACAGCAGTGGCCAACAGGCTGGTTTGGAGAGCTACAGGTGATTAATGCCTGAATTCCTCTCTTCTGGCAGTTGAGCAAAAGTCCCTGGGGGAACTCCAGGTCATTTTGAAGCTTGGGGGTTTTATTGTGACCGCTTCCCACATGGGGTTAACTTTGGAGTCACAGCTCCTACTGCACCAGGATGGCAGGGAGCAGTTCAGCTCTGGGAGAGGCTGCACCAGGGCTGCACCCAGCTCAGATATACTAAATAAGCCCCATCCCAAACCCTGTCGTCTGAAGGCTGGTTCTCCTTGAGCACAAACATCTCCTCCTGTGATTAAACCATTCTGAAAGGCTGGAGAAAACTTTGAAAGACCATCCTGGGAGCACAGTGCCATCTCCTCTGTCCCATCCTGCCCAGTGTATTGGAAAGGCCACTCCAGAACTGAGAAAATAAGAGACCATGGACTGGCTCAAGCAGCAGTTCCTGTGCAGTCTTGGTATTACCTGCTTCCTTCTCCTGCTACACATTTAGGTGCCAACGTTCCTCCAGACTGCAGCAGGAACACACAGAGCTCAGTTCCCTTCTGCAGGGAGTTACTGGAATTTACATGGGATTTACAACTGACACAGGGTGCCCAGAGAAGCTGTGGCTGCCCCTGGATCCCTGGAAGTGTCCAAGGCCAGGTTGGATGGGGCTTGGAGCAACATGGGATAGGGGAAGGTGTCCTGCCCATGGCAGTGGGGTTGAACTGGATAAGCTTTAATGTCCCTCCCAACCCAAACCACTCCGTGATTCCATGATTTGATGGTTTGTGCCAGGGACAAGCCCAGCCAGGGCAGGCAGCAGGGTGTGAAGGACTCAGCATCAGAGAAGTGAAAATCCCCACAGCCAGAGAGGGGCCAGGTGCTTGGGGCTTCTGTAAACTGGGCTTACACTTCCCATCTATGAAATGAGAGTATCAGTCCACATCTGCCAGATGGAAATGAGATATTGTGCTCCTAATGCACTGGGCAGTGCTGGGACTACTTAACAGTGCATTGCACCAAAAATTTTATTTCCCTCAAGGCACTTAGGTTAGATCTACATCAGCCCAATTCCCATTAGTCCTCCAACAGGAACCTCCACAGGTTGGGATGCTCTGGAAGGTAAAAGGTGATGCCGTGTAATTTACTGAAGGGCACGACTTAAACAACCTGATCTGTTAAGAAAAATGGTCAAAATAACCTCGTGGAAAATTTCAAATAAAAGAAGATGGCTCAAATTCTCCCCTTCTCTATACACACACACAGTGTGCAGCCCAGGCAGGGTTTGTCCAAGCTTGTATCCCTCAGGAAACGAATGTCCCGTGATGCTGGGAGACAAGCCATGAAAGCCAGTGGGAGGTGGCAGGAACCCCCACGGAAGCCACGGCAGTGTCAGCTCCCCTGCAATTCCTGGCCTGGAAGCAAGCTGGGCCAGCAGCCAGCTCAGCCGTGCTGAGCAGCAAGTGCCTCTTGACATGGGCTCAGCGTTGCCTGAGCTTTGGGATGGGGCCAGGGGATGAGAGCAGCGGAGGCAGCGCAGGGAACGCGGCGCTCGGAGGGCACCGAGCAAAACAAAGCTGCTGGCAAATGCCACGTCCCTGCAGCAAAGCATCCCAACAAGGGGGGCACCCCGAGGCCCTGTGGTGTTTGGGGGAGCAAAGCACGGGAATGGAACCCCAAAGTTAGGAAACCAAAGGTTGGATGAGACTGGTGGCTTTATTGTGAGAGTCTAAGCATCACGTGCGAGGCGGGGGTTGATTTTCACAACATCAGGTTCTCAGAGATCAGCTGGGCTGGCTTAGCCATTCCTGTGCTGCTGCACCCCTCAGACGGGTGGCCACACACAGACTGTCAGCCAGGAGCAACTCCTGGACTGTGCTATCTCCCAAACCATGTCAGGGAATGGCACAGTTCTGCTTTGCTATGATAGCACAGCTGCAGTTTCCTCATGCCTAACCCAGGTTAGAGCTTGGTGATGCTACTAATAACACAGCAGAAAAAAGAAGAGAAGAAACCCACCTGCAGCACCATTTAATATTCACTAATTTGCCCACAGACTCTGGCTGAGAATTCCCTCCTCTGGCAAATCCACTCCTCCTTTATCAAAATTTTCCAAAGGGTGAGGTAGTATTCTGCAGCTTTTCTTCCTGATCTCACTAATCCTTTGCTGTTTGTGCTTTCCTGAGCCACTCACCACTTTCTGTTCCCACACACAACCAACACAGCACCCAATGCTTTGGGGCTGGATTTCAGGTGGCTGTAAAATCCCTGGATGAGTACACCAGGAATCAAACCAGACCGGGACACAGTCCCAAACTATAACCGTCAGGTTGCTGAAGTGTCAGCACACTCCTGGGCATGGTTTTGGTCCTGCCACCCCCACCAGTCCCTGCCTGCTGTATTCAGCCATGCAGGGATCACTGATGGACTGGGAATGACTGTTTCCAGAAACTGGACTTGTGCCAGCAAACTGCCTGGGGGTTTTCGCCCTGCACTGACTGAAAAAGGAGCCTGGATTTGTCACAGTGGCATCCCACTTTCACCTCCTAAATTTCCTTCAGCACTAATCTTCCTTCAGTGTAGATCTAGAACTGGGAACTCCTGCTAGCACAGGGAGACCTCGACAAGCCAGCCAATCCCTCCCTGCTCAGATCCATCTGCTGATGGGACAGCCCTGGAACAATCTGCCTGTGGGCAGAGTGACCAAACCAAACTGACCGTGTGCTATTTGTGGGTTCAAATCATCCCCAAAAGAACCTCTGGGCTGAGGCTGCTCAGCTTTGCTGTCATCCACAAAAACCTCTTGCACAAAACATAACTTTTTTTTTACAGCTGTGGATTTTAGAGCTTTGGTCACTTGAAAAAAATGTATATAAATCATGCAGAGCCCTGTGGCTGCTGCGGGCAGAGAGGAGGTGCTGCCAAGGAGAGACTGCAGCCCTGTGCCAACCCCGTGCAGCCACGAGCTCTCCTCTCCCCTGCACTGAAAGCCTTTGTCCCCATCCAGGACCTTGTCCCAATTAACCCCATGGCCTCTCCCAGCCAGGTTCTAGGTTTGCAGTGACAGAAGTGATGCCCTTCCTGGAAGAGCCAGGTGGAAATTCCCTCCACAAAAGGGATGCAGGCTGTGCTGCATTCGCTTGCTTAGAACCTTACCCAACCCCAAGGATTTGGTGGGGCTCAGAGGGTGGGAAGGAGCTGGGAGCAAGCTTCCCCTTCCTACCTGGAAGTGTCCAAGGCCAGGTTGGATGGGGCTTGGAGCAACCTGGGATAGGGGAAGGTGTCCCTGCCCATGGCAAGGAGTTGGAAGTGGATCATCTTTAATGTCCCTTCCAACCCAAATCATTCCATGATTCTGTGAAGGATGGAGCTTATAAGACATGGCATCTGTACAGCTGCAGCCTCCAGCAGCCTCCCTGGGCATTTATTCTTCTGGAATCTACTAATGATTAATTGTTTACGGAATTAAAGGGCCACTGGTCTGACCCCATGAGCAAGGGTTACCCCGTGAACTGACAGATAAAAAATTAAGCTGGTGCCTGACTCTGGATGTGCAAGTAGCTGCAAGCTCACACACGTGACTGGTGGGGGCACCTCCCTTGTCCCCAGCCTCGCTGGCACAGCCATCCCTCCCTGCCATCCCTGCCTGCATCCACAAGGACACAGCCCTCTGCTCGGCCACAGGCCGCGGCTGCAGCGTAAACAAATAAAAGCAATTAGTGCCCAGGAAACAGAAAATCCAGCAGGGTACAGGGCTGTTAACCCACACCTTCCCCAGCTGCGTGGGAGGAAATGTGCAACCGTGTGTGGTTTGGCCTGATGAGCCCTGAGTGGGTTTCTAGGAATTGTTTGCAGCACATTAGCACCACAGCACCCCAAGGCAGGAGCACAGTCTGCTGCTAGAATTCAGAATTCATGGCTGCCTGTCCCCTCCCTGCCCTGGCTGAGGGCAAAAACAGACTTCAGACCTGCTGGGTTCATCCTTTTTCATGACCTTTCTAAAATTTGCTTTTTTTCAACGACTGCTGCCAGGGCAGCATTACACTCACCTCATCCTAATGCCCAGCAAGCCAGCCTAGAATCCTAAAATGTTTTGGGTTGGAAAGGACCTTAAAGCTCATCTTGTTCCAACCCCCCTGCTATGGGCAGGAAGGGACACCTTCCACTAGACTAGGGTGCTCCATGCCTCATCCCACCCAAAATTTCTGCAATATGTAAATCATTTTCCAGCTCTGAAGCCACAATCCCACAGCATCCCACAACAAGTGCACCTCTCCATCCCAGTAAAAACCTGTGTGCCCCAGTCAAAGCCACCTAGGCACAGCTAGTGGGCTGCTCCATACCCAACCCTGTTCACACCAGAGAACTGGTTTGGCACCAAACAACCAACTGTTAAATGTTAACCTGAACTTATATATCTATATATTTGTGTTCAAGAAAACCACAACATTGTAAGACTGTCCACAATATTTCCCTCCCCACCCCTACAAATAAAAAGAAAAAAGTGAGATGCTTGTGGTGTCTTTAGCCAGGAAAAAATCCAGATGGGATACAGGGGGGCCATGACCCCGAAGCGTCCTGGAGAGGATCAGCAGGGAACAACCTTTCGGTGACCCTTTGGAGATGCGCTCCAGCTCGTGTCTGCGCAAGGAGCAGGCAGCAGCTCCAAGGCAAACACCGGGAGCTGGTTCTTCTCCCGGCTGAACTATGCATCTCCTTCCCGCGGCCTCCCCAGCTCCCCGGGTGTCAAAGTCATTCAAGGAAAATCCGCCCACAGCCATTTCAAACAAACACGGAGGAAAACCACTGCCCACCTCTCTCCTTCAGGAAGCCCTTGAGACACCGGTAACGGGGGGATTTAAGGCGAAATCCGTGTCTCCCTACTCATCCCTCCCCTCCTTAAGCTCTTCCCAAGCACCCACCCGACCAGCGGACCAACCCCGGCTTGATGAACCACAACTGTGCGGGGCACAGAGGGAAAGATCCCGCATTCCCCCGCACCCCAGGAGTGTCTGCAAGCACCGGGCACCGCACACCGACCACGCTCCGCACCCATCCCGGCATCCCGCTTTCCCGGCAGGCAAGGATGCTCCCGGCGCCGCGGAGATGCGGGAGCGGCGGTACCGGCGCGGGGCCCCCGGAGCGCACCGGGAGCTCGCTGGGGACCCTCGGCGGGATGTCCCGGGGGGACAGGAGGGGACGGCGGGGAGGGGATGGCCCGCACTCCCCGCCCGCAGTGTCCGCTCTCATCTCCCGCACTCCATGTCTGCACTCACCTCCCGCACTCA